>BGPR01030069.1:0-18905 GCA_013235015.1 Araneus ventricosus
ACTGACTGCAGTTAATTTGCTGTCGTGCAGTTCAGTTTGGATGTGCAGACAGTACTAAGTTTATTAGCAATAAGGTTGTGACTGAAGAGTGAGTCCTTAGAATAGCATTGAAATCGGGCCATCAGACTGAATAATAAACGAATTTAACGAACTGCACATTTGGTGGTTTGTGGTACAACTCGATGGGATATCCAAGCGTGAGTTACCGGTGATACACGCCGCCTAATGATATAAAAAGGAGTGAGCCAACGGTGGCACATGAGGCCCTACTGAGCATTCAAATGTGAGTCACCGGTGGTACACGCCGCCTGAGGGTATGTGCAGGTGTGAGCAACCGGTGGTACATGAGGCCCTACGGAGCATTCAAATGTGAGTCACCGGTGGTACTCGCCGCCGGTGACACACGCCGCCCAATGGTAGATTCATATGTGAGCCACCGGTGGCACACGCCGCCCGATGGTATATTCAGGTGTGAGCCACTGGTGGTTCAGGAGGCCCTATGTAGGAATTCAATTGTGAGTCATCGGTGGCACACACCGCCCGATGATATATTAAGGTGTTAGCCACCTGTGGTACCAGCCACCCGATGATATATTAAGGTGTGAGCCACTGGTGGCACACGCCGCCCGATGGTATATTCAGGTGTGAGCCACCGGCGGTACATGAGGCTCTACGGAGCATTCAAGAGAACATGTTAAGGGCTATATTAAGATTAATAAAAATTTGGTGACGGAAATAACAGCTAAAGTGAATGAAATCTTCTTAAATTTCTTTTTTTTTTCATCTTAATTCACGTGTTTTTAATTTTAGTGCTGAAAAGGCTAGGCTACTGTTGGATGCCGTATAAATGACATGAAAGATCAGACGCACGAGCTTTTAAAACTTGATTATTTAAAACTCTCATTAACTAAAGAAAGAAGGAAGGTTTGTCCATTAAAAATATCCTACCGACTCTTATACATTTTACTGAGGATCTAGCTGATCCCTCCTGCTGACCGACTACATTAAAACCAAGTAGACGCTTTTATTATCTTTGCTATGACGTCAAAGTCGGCTGACATCAGAATTCGGAATATTTAATTGTTGCCAACATCTACATCAATTAATACTGAAATATCTTTTGGTGTTGCGACTGCTAATGCAAGAAGTTTTGTCTTTTATTAAGTTACTGGGCTTTGATAGATTGCATTTAAATATAGCAGCCATTACCACATGTTAGATATTAATTAATTAGTAATTAGATCACATGTTAAATATTAATTATTATATATTTGATTATTTGAAGTTTTGATGGTGTATTTTTTATCCAATAAGCCATATCTGGAATCTTAATTATTGCGACCTAAAAAATGAAATTTAAGTATTCGTTACCATTCAATTTTAACTAGTGGCCTTGAATTTTAATTTTCCACTGAACACAGACAGGAATCATGACTTCAAAGGTGTTCGCACTTATTTCTATGCGTGATGGGGAGTGTTTCGTTTTCATGTAACATTAGCGAATCGCAGCACGTGACCATAGTGTGAGTGGAAGAGCAAATTAACCTTTACACAATTCAGTACATCGTTGCTAAGTGGTAGGAAAGTGCGTTTTCACCGTCCACATCAAAGAATTTTAAATGTTGTGATTTATATAGCTGAGACACATTTTCCAGAAAGTATAGAGGATTTCGTTGATTGAAAACTATTTATAATTTTCATTTTGTCATTATTCCCTTTTAATTTCTTTAAACATCCCTGAATTCTCGGTTACACAAAACCCCGACTTCTCCAGAAAAATAAGATTTTCTTGCTATAGCGGGAGGAGGGGAATCTTCATACGACTGAATGGTATAATTCGGAACACATTTGTTTATTTCTACAATTTTAGGAACTAAATATTGTGTATCATTTGAAAATTAGACTCTTGCTCTTTATTAATGTAATTGTGAACCTTAGCAGTTAAATGACGGATCTTGCGGTTAGAGCGAAGGTTCCCAACTTGTGGTACACGTACCCCTGGGGTGCTTGAAGGACCGTTTAGGGATACGTGAAATCAAAGTCGTTAATGGCAGAAACAAGAAAACATAAGGGATTAATTGAGGTGGAGAATTTTGTTTCTCCAAGAGAAAACTTACTATTTAATAACTATATCACTTGAATGGTTGATTAATAAGAAGTGTAATTTTCAGATATCTTTATAAGTTAAAACAAAATAATTACAATACTGGTTTCATTTGCTTTGGCGTTGAACTAATATCTATTGTAAAAATTGAATAAAATGTAAAATCAAAAATAAGTTCTGCAAATCCTAGAGTTTATCTCTTTTCTTCTTAATATGTCTAAATTGGTTCAATTCCCAAATTCCTGTTTTTACTTCTTCTGTTTTGTTTCTTCAAATATAGATAGCGCCATGAGACTAGCGTTTCTTTAATAATAATTTGATAATACCTCCTTTTAAAAGAAAGTTAGCGTGGGTTTGTGATTACGCGAAGACCTTTTTCTCTTTATTCTCAACTATGGGCATAGGGTAAGTTTTATTTTATGATTGATGGCTAATTTTAAAAAAAAGCCAGATGGCTGATAATTTAAATTTTTTGTGTTTTTGTTTTTTCTCTATCTTTTGAAAATATGCTTTTTGGTGTACAGATCTCCTTTGTCTTTTGTTAGGGAAATTTCGGGCTAAGAGAAGCTATGTTTGGCGTAATGCAAGCTTCTTACAGAAAAAAATTCCCAATTATTATTTTGAATCCATTTCGATTAAAGTTCCTAGTCCTTGAAAAAATGGACTAGAATGGATTTCTAGTTTGTTTTTGTTTTTTTTCGATTACCTCTGAGTTTATATTTGTTTTTGGGCTTTCTTTGTATGATATTGATTTCTGCAAATCTTATTAATTCGAATCCTCTCACTTTTAAGTTAACTTAAGCTTACCTTAACATTACTGATAAAACTTCTTCGCATAAACGGATGGTTGGGGCGGGGAGTTGGGTATGATAGTAGGGGTACGCGAGAACAAAAAGAATAATCGAGAGGTACGCGAAGGGAAAAAAGTTGGGAATCCCTGGGTTAGAGGGAAAAATCAATATGTATATAAATAAAAATCGTTCTGTACTGTATTACATTTTGACGAACTGTCAAGACTTTCCGGACTTGCAATCAGAGTTCCTTATTAAAGATCTTTTATTATGTCGTTCATTTCCTCCCAATTTCTAAGAATAAATTCTCTTGCATTCAATGATTCCCAAGTCATAAGCAATCTGAGAATAAAGGCTACGATGATCCAATAACACTGACACCAAATTTGTACGATTTATATCCATAAATTACAATCTTTTGGCGGAAATAAACTGGATGATTCTGTCTTAGGCTGCAGTCAAGTAATATCATACTCAGAAACGAAATATCTTTGAAAAATTTTAACTTTATAACTATACATTAAAGCATGTCTATAACAATATTGTAGGGACCTAGAAATTATGTTATTGACAGGTTATTGTTATAGAGATTGAAGGTGCGCGCATCCAATATTTATGTGCGTGTGCATGTATTTATATGCATACGCACATATACATTGGATATATACTAACATATAGTATAGATACTAACATGTTTTATTACGCTTACTGATTAATATTGCAAATAAATAGCTGATATAAAACCATATTTTGTATAATGTACAATTACTAATATAATAGCCCAGATCTGTCTCTCGGCAGCGCACCAACAATAAAACTCGCGCCATAGTACTTCGAGACGTTAAACAGCATTATTTCATTGTTAGAGAACTTAAATTTCAATAAGTTTAAATTTAAAGAGTCATTGTCGTTCTAATTTCAAATTTAATTGCTCTAAAATAGCGAAATAAAATTTTCTATCGATTGATATAAAATTTATCTCGCTATGGTTCCCGAGAAATTTTAAATTATATTAATCGTATATTTCAAATTAATTTCCGTTTTTAATAGAAAGTAATAAATCACGCCTGTGGTATATCATGCGCGTGATATAGTTTGGACGCCACGATGCATCTCATTATTTATTGCAATCGTTATGATATAATTTGAAAATACTTTTTGGCAACGTTTGACAAGCAGCGAAGTGCTTTGTTTTGATCAGAATTTCGAAAAAGAGTTCCTTTGAAATTTTACCCTTTGACTTACGTTTGACAAGCTGAGAATTTCATGGTTATTGAATTATTATAAAATTGTTAAACAACGAAAAATATTTCACACGGAATGTTGTTTACCAAGAGGTTTTTTTGAATAAAGAAATATGTAAATAAAAAATAGTTGCTGTCATAAAACATATGTTTATTATGTTTTCAATCAATGTTAAACATTCCTTTCGCATATATATCTATTTAAACACGTCAAATTTGACGGGAAATCTCTAAAATGAAGAGGCAATTTGTAGCCGTCATACCATGTCGGGTGATTTTTTAGTTTACAGATAAGAACGCTGGATATTTTATACATTTATACAAGCTTTTATCATTAATTTTATATTTGGAATCTCTCTGGGACAAATAAAGAGCAGAAAAATACCAAATTTCTTTTCTTTTCAGTTGATTATACACTAGTTCCTCTAAAAGCTTCAATTAAAACAAGTGTTTGCCATGCTTCTGTCACACCTGACTACACAGCTGCAAGTAGCGCTTTTTACCTTCTTCACCATTTGTGCTGGTCAGAGTAAGTAGATGTGCTTTTTGTACCAACTTGTTAAGAATTGACATCCGCTCCTTTATTAACCCCTTAACATACAATGTCGTCTCTGACATGTACATCGAATTACAGAATTTTTTCTATTTAACCCTCTGATTCCTAAGACCATTGGAATAGAGGGACCTCAAAATAAGGGAACGTCCGAGTTCCTTTTTCAAATATAAGGGAAATTCCCCTCCCCTCCTCAAAAACACAATGACAGCTGGCACTGTCCGAATTCTAAGAAAACCCTCCTTTTCCCCCAACCCATCTGGGCGAGCCACTCTAACGAAGAAAGCGCACGCAGCGGACGAGAAATCAATCACACTTAACGAAAGGGGGTGGAAACTTCGCAGCAATATTCGGACGTTCCGGACGGCCATCGTCTTTTGCTTGAAGAGACGTTTGAAACGTCCCCGAATCGATAGAGTTAAATCCGTATTTAAATCAATGTAAAAATTAATTTTAACCCTGGAATGGTAAAGTTGATTCAAATTGACTCCTCCTCTCGCTCAAACTGCGAATTTGCCAGCGCTAGAAAAGAGGAATTCCCCTTCTTCTACTCTACAGACCTTGATCCATTAAAGGATCAAATGTCATACGTGTAGGATTTAGCGTGTTTTCAGCTCAGAAGGTAAATTTTAAAATTCAGTGAATCAAATTGACTCGCGTTAGCAACAGAGGACGTAGGGTGTAGTCAATTTGACTCCACGTTACCAATCACTGCCTCAGTGAAGTAGTCAGAATGACTCCACGTTACCAATTACTGCCTCAGTGAAAGAGTCAGAATGACTCCATGTTACCAATCACTGCCTCAGTGAAGGAGTCAGAATGACTCCACGTTACCAATCACTGCCTCAGTGAAGGAGTCAGAATGACTCCACGTTGCCAATCACTGCCTCAGTGAAGGAGTCAGAATGACTCCACGTTGCCAATCACTGCCTCAGTGAAGGGGTCAGAATGACTCCACGTTGCCAATCACTGCCTCAGTGAAGGAGTCAGAATGACTCCACGTTGCCAATCACTGCCTCAGTGAAGGAGTCAGAATGACTCCACGTTTCCAATCACTGCCTCAGTGAAGGAGTCAGAATGACTCCACGTCAACATGTAGCTCTATGTGAACGGAGTTAGTTTGACTCCTTCATTCCATTCTTTATCCTACGAATCTTTGACACTATTTAATCATATTTTATATTTGCTTTTAATTTTTTTTTACCAGATTAGTAAAATATATTGTTATTGAAAATGTTAATTTTCTCTCGGAAAAAATGTCGGAAAAAGAAGATACGAGATCTTTACTATTAGAAGAATTGTGAAGATTCTGATTTAGACTTACCTAATTAGAAGACCCCTTCTCCGCCATCGCCTAACTATAGTAAAGAAGGGGTCATCTAATTAGAAGGTCCCAATCACGGGTGTGAGTCAAACTGCGTGATTGGTAGCGAACTTGTTAATTTTTATGAAGGTTACTTTCTGCCTACAAAAAAATGAGTACAATTTTGTGTTTATACGAACTGAAGAATAATAATTTTATATTTAATTATAACTACTACATATGTGCTTTAATTTTTGTTTTATATAAATATTTTAAACTTTCTTTTCTTTCAAAAGTGTTTTCGTGTTTAGTTTAAATAAAAATTATATACTTGCTTTAGTTTTAAATATATTTATTGTTGCACAAAGTCTTACTGTGGGTGTATGGTATAAACAGTCCAACACGCAGGATAATGGAGAATGAAGGTTTATTTACAAATATGCGGGAAAACACGTAGCGTAGGTACAGGAAACAATAGTCCTTGCAGAGATTACCAAAGTAAATAGACAATAATTCACAGGTAATGACAGTTCAGCACTTTGATATCTAACAGCACAAACAGTCAGCAAATAACTAGTAACGACAATAACAGCTCAGCTCACACAGCGGATAGAACTCCGAAGACGTTCACGCTTCAAAGCGAAGTAACCAGTCGATCAAAAAAGACAGTACCGTGATCCAAATGCAGTCTTATATACTCTCCCCGATAGGCCGTGACGTCACATAGAATTTTCAGGAAAAACCTGGATCTCGGCCCCTAATAGAAATATCGAGAAAAGGGTTGCATTTTCGGGAATCATCTATTTTTCGCCAAGGTCGCCAAAATGGTCGCCAAGGTCATGCGTACCATAAGAGTCGCTGAGGTCACTCCATGCTTCACCTTGTAAAACTCTATTCCCAACCATAAAACTTGCGTTGCTGGGAAGCGACTTTCCATGACTGAAACATTATTATTATTAAAATCGTATGTAAGGGGTTAATGGTATAAAGATCAACAATTCCTTAAAAACATGAAACCTGGTATCAAGCTGGAAATTTGTGTGTGCTTAGACTTTGCATTATAAATTGAAACTGTATCCTATTATTCATAATCTGTTCCAGATATTTTTTACTTATTTAATGTGTACAGAAAAAAGATAAGTACGAGAGAAAACATATAATATGTAGGGAAATTTTTTCCCGGAGCTATTGGATGTTGGATTCGCTATCACCGGTCGTAAAATTGCTTCAAAGTGAGTGACAGAATTTGTTGCACTTAAAAGTTATGCCCCAGTAGCTCAAAGACATTGTACAATATTGTACGTTATTGAACAATATTCGCAATATTGTACAACACCATATAATATTATCACACAATATTGTACAATATCGTGCAACATGTTGTGCTACCTGGGTATGAAATAAACTGAGCTCTCAATGGCTAATAACTTTCTGAGTTTACAAAATAGACAAACCTCCTCCGATGAGCAGTGCATTGCAAAAATATTTCTTTACGCGCTCATTTCCATAGGCAAAGGAAGGCGTAAAAATAAAAATGTCGGGGGGAAAACCTCGAAATTTCTAGTCTAAAAGTTTCATCAGGAAAGTTACAAAGAAATCTATGAAAGCTTGGAGAGTAAACAAGAATCGTTAGATTCCTCATATATCAGCTACAGATCCGATGAAAACACGTCATCTTACAATCCTCTTCTATTGGTGCAACCTCTAATAGCACAGACGCTTTTTAATATTGTCGATATCTTTACGATGTTGTACATCAGCTTAAAATTCGGACAACGTCTGAGAGATATCGTACAATATCTTCAATAGAGTGCAGAATGCCCTGAAAGCACTTCTTAGTTGGATCATACTCTTCTTTCTGTCTCTCACCGTTGCAAGTTACAAGAGCACCATTAAAATACAACAAATAGGACCTTTGAAGATTTTACAATTTAATTGAATTTTTTCATATTATTGACTTCTCTATTTTCAAAGTCTGAGTGCAGCTCAACAAGCATCATCTAATCAAATAAATTTCTATAGTTTTCTTTCCAAAAACTGTAGTTAGATAATGCACCACCCAGGTAGCTCAACATTTGACGATATTGTACAATATTGCGATATTGAACAATATTCGCAATATTTTCAACACCATCTAATATTATCACACATATTGTACAATATCGTACATATGTCTACTGGTATGTAGACTAGCTCTCTCAATGGCTAATAACTTTTCTGATTTACAAATTAGACAATTCGCACTCCGATAAACCTCGATGCATTGAAAATATTTTCTGCCTCATTCCATAGGCGGAAAATATTTAAAATGTCTGCGGAAAACCTCAAATTTCTAGTCTAAAGGGTTTCATCAGAAAGTTGCAATCTTTATTGACTTGGAGTAAACAGAAATCGTTGGTCCCTCATATATCCTTTGGATCGGTAAAACACCGTCATCTTTACAATCCTCTTCTATTGGTCAACCTCTAATAGCACAAGACCTTTGTACAATTATTTACGATATCTTTACGATATTGTACAGTCATTCAGAATACCGGACAACGTCATGAGATATCTACAATACTTGCGATAATTTATGCAGAATGCCCTGTAGGCACTTCTAGTTGGATCTTACTCTTCTATTTCTGTCTCTCACGTGCGAAGTTACAAGAGACCATTAAAATACCATAATATAGGACCTTTTAAGATCTTTTTAATTTATGATTTTTTTTTTCATATTATGCATTCTCTATTTTTTCAAAGTCTGATGCAACTCAACAAGCATCATCATCAATCAAATATTTCTATAGTTTTTCTTTCAAACTGTAGTTGATAATGTCACCACCCAGGTATAACACATGCTGCACGATATTTGTACAATGTTGTGCGATAATATTATATGGTGTTGTACAATATTGCGAATATTGTTCAATATCGCCTTATGTACAATATCTTGTGCTAAAGGGGTAGTATTAGTGCAGCAATGATAATTTAATGAGGCTAAGGAGAAATACAACATGTTTATATTAACTTTCTAATAGAAATCTGTGAATAATAAAGGTTAAGATTTGAAGGAAGTCCTTACATATAAAGAGCATTGCATGGAACCCATAATCAATAGAAGAAGTTGTCATTTTACGTCACACTATGCTATTTTTTATTAAAGGTTACATTTTAATATGCATATAGTCTTGCTTTAATATCAATAACTTGGTTTCAGCCATTATTATTACGATAGCAAAATACTTATCTGTTCAGCAGAGATTCGAGAGACTACCACTTTGGACGATTTTCAAGGAAGGGGTGTCAGGCAATGAATCATACGGATCAATCCGAGTTCTTTGTTAGATCACATTCAGCAAAATGTGAACATCACCCTTCCATTCTTCACTTTCCTCCTATTTTGATGAAAATAACTCCGCCCGGCGCATGCGTAAAAGCGAGGAGGGTTTCCGAATCCGTTGCTAAACAATATGTATGCAAGTGTACAACGTATTTTGGCTGATTCCAGTAACAAGTTTACTATTTGCTTTCTTATATGATAATATTTAAGTATGGCATAATTATTCTCATTGCAATAAGTATTATAATGTAATACTCAATATTTATAGTACTTTTCTATTTTTAATTCTCTATTTTTCTCCATTGTACTAATATCATGCTTAATGCAGGGTAATTTAAAACAATTGCATCTATTTCAATATCTTCCTTCTGAGCTGTGTTTTAAAGTTTTGAACACGGTACCCTATTAGCACAAGATACTTTACAGTATCTCCACGATGTTGCTACGATATTCTAAAAGCCGCACAATGTTGTAAAGATATCGTATGAATGTTGTAGAACATCTTGTGCTAATAGGGTACAGAATGAATCTTAAAGTTTTGTTAGCGTACATAATAATTGCTCATTGTGATAATCTTTGGCCACATAGACAACATCAAAGGATTAGTTCATTTCACAACTATTCATAACAGTCTACGATATATCACAATATACTGAAGACCAGGAATGGCACGAGTGTTTGCCCGACGGAGGGCCCCGATTTGCCCGACAGGGGGACACGGTCTCCCCGACAGGAGGCACGATGCAGTATGGGGGGGGGACGAGTGTAATGAAATTGGTCTCCAATTTTTGGCAGATTATTATGTATCAACTACAGTTGAATACCCCGTACAAATATTTTCCCCGACGGGATACAAAATTTTTCCCCGATGGGGGCACAGCTTCCCCGGCTGAAGACACAGGAAGTAATTTGAGAAGATTTAGACAGCCACGAGCAGAACATGAATGCGGCTAATCGAGTGTCGGTACACATTGATGGCTGCAAACATGTTCCAGAATGTCAGGCGGGAAATGAACTATCGCACGGATGATGTTCGTGTGCCCAAGGGAAGTCACATAGGGTAATCATCATGTGCGCAAAAATAAACCCCTTTAAGTTTTCTTCTGCATTGTTTTCATTTTTTTTCTTCGTTTTGTTGTTTACAAGAAAACTACAGCCGTTTGTAATCGGTGCAACTGTTTTGGATTACTGTTCAGCAACGGATTCAAAGACTACCACTTTTGGACGATTTTGCATCGGAAAGGGGTGTCAGGCAATGAGTCGTATGAGCGCATTTCCGGAGTTCTTTGTTAGATCACGATCAGTAAAATGCAAGATCACCTTCCATTCTTCACTTTCTCCCGATTTTGATGAAAATAACTCCGCCCGGCGCATGCGTAAAAGTGAGGAGGGTTTCAGAATCCGTTGCTAAACATTTATTATTAGTGGTAGAACAACTCCCCCAAGAAGGAGAACAGCAACCACTACGCCCAGGCCGTCATCCACGCCTTCGACAAGGCCCACAGGTGACGGTGGCATCAAACCTCCCTTTCTGCCAAACAGTAAGCATCCTTTTGTCTTCTGTATAATGAGAATATACAGAGCAGAACAAAAGAAAATTCTTAGAGGCAAAAATGCAAATAGTTTTTTAAATTTTATGTAGACAATATTTTTACAAAATGTGGCATAATTATTGCTGTGGATTAAATTTATTTAATAAACTATAAGATTAATCGCATAAAGTATTTACTTTTTTCTTTGTCGCTTTCTAATTCTTTACTGTCAGCAGAAATACACACTGATTTCGCATAGGATAAATGCCAACAATTGAATGTCTCATTGGTCTTTTTCCAAAAACTGTTCTGCAGTTGTATTTGAAGACACAGAGGAACGCAGCAACCGTTCTCCAGATGCCAACTGTGTGACTCCTGACAACAAAATGGGGAGATGCGTGCGCTGGAACAACTGTCAATCCTTGCGTCGGATAACTAACTGGAATCGTCTGCAGCCTTACGTCTATATTGCTTCGTTTCAGTTACGTATTGCTACAAGGTTTTGATTTTTCCCAGATAGCAAAGAAGCTTGTCTAAAGGTTTATGAAACCTTATCGTCAGCAAGGTAAAGGGTTGTCACAAAGGTTTCCATGACCAGGGTTTAACCTTTTCGGCAAGAGTAGCGGAAAGGTTCATGATCAACAGAAACAAGGTTTTCTGCAAGGTTTAGTAAGATTTCAACAAGATTTTATTACAGGCTGACAGGTATTCAGGTAAGCCCTCCTTCGGCGGAAAAAGAACCCACCCTCAGAAGCCATTGCTCCTACAGAGATTGAGCCCCTTTTTTGTCTCCTCCTGGCTAGGCCTTGCTCCTGGGGTCCAGCCCCTTTTCTATCCCCCCTTCTTCTGAGGTCATCTTGAGTTATCTGCAGTATCAATTATTAGATCAATCAGGGTCTTAATTAGTCTAAAATCTTAATTGTATTTCCAATTAATTTAGTTAATCTAATTTTTAATTGAACTACTTGTACGATTTTGGTGGCAAATTTGTGACGAAACTACATTCACACTCCAGGCCGAGGGATCAGCGAACCGGACGGGGCTACACACAATGGGACAGGTGGTTCTGTAAAGCTTTCTACGTCAATTTTGCGGGGAATGGTTTCCGAAAACGGTTTTGCTCGGAAAAGCTTTGCGGACTGTCTTTCAAACCTGCCATTGGCGAGGTAGTTTATAAAAAGCTTTCCTATGTAGGCCTTGTGGCGATGGTTTCCCGAAACGGTTTGCGCGAAATGCTTTCGCGGACATTCTGGCATGTAAAATGAAGGGGCAGCCTTCTTTGCTATCTAGGTTGTGATGGAAAATCGTCATACGATGAAGTCTAATCTCCCGCGACGTATATGCCGCTATATGTAATTTGCCGCTAGAAGCTCGAAGCCAGGTAGCTTGTGCGGAATCAAGGTTCCAAATTTTCTCTGGGTAATATGCATTAGCGGCTACTGTATAGTTCAGAGTTCAAAAGTTTGTTTCTCTGCTTCTTTCCTGCACCTTCCCCTCTCCCTCCCTTTTGGTTATAGTTTTTGGTGATTGGTAGTTGATTCTATCCAACTAATTTGGTGATTGTTTGATTTGTATTAACTTGATTCTTGGAGTATCGAAAATAAATAAATGACATTATATTGTTCCTTAGTGTAATAATATTTTTTAAGCCGTTTGATTCTTTATATTTAGTTTTTAAATTGATTGTTGATTGATTCTGTCAACTAATTTGTTGATTGTATTAACTTACGATTTAACCGAATATCGAAAATAAATAAATAACATTATGTTAATTTTAAAGCACTTGAATCTTATCTTCACTTTTGCCAGAGTGCCTAGTGAGTAATATTAGAAGATTATCTAGGCTCCAGATTACATAGGTAATAAGAGAAATGAAACAATTTTCGGCACTTTAACAGAACCGTCAAGTTAATCTGCAGATTGTAGTTAGGTAATATATTGCACATTAACCCGTTCACTAACCGTAACATATATAACAATACTTCATGGCCTGTATCTAGAGATCGTTAGGATTCTTGCAACCGGTTTAGGTGGGCATGGAAGTGGAGTAGATGGACCCGGTAAGGGGGGACAGTCCGCCAGTCATTCTCTATTAAATCTGGAGATTTTAAAAGATTCAGAATATTGAGGACACAATTTTTATGTAACATCTTATATGTTTTAGGCATTTCTGAATTCATCCTACAAAATTATAAAAGGTGTATTGAACTATTAGAGTATGTGTCACAACGCGCGCCGTAATCGCTCAGAACTGCGCTTATTATATTACCACATAAAGCTTTCAGTCTTTAGGATCAGTTTTTTAGAATCTATGTTTGATATGAATACTTTACATTTCCTTGAGAAAAAGGCCTGAGTGAAAATAATGCTTTTTAGGTAATCCGCTTTGAAAGTTAATACACCAATACCAGCCAAAATCTTGCTTTGTTCACAAGCATAAAATCTTGATGATGAATTTCTAGTCTAGGGTAGTGATGCTGATTCAACCACATTCTACTTGGCTGGAGTGATGATGATGATTGCTGCAGGGTGTTTCTAAACTCGCTTAGGCAAAAAAATTTAAGGGGTGATGAAAAGCATCTAATGACAATTTTAACCATACACAATGCATGGGCGAGGAAGCCAGCGGTGAACCGCTAGAGGTCTCCGTTACTGTCATATCGACAATGGGAAACACCAAACGGATGAGGGAGGTATAATAATTTTATTGAGCAGCATGTGTGCCCAGGTACAGAAACTGCTCAAAAAGAAGACATGAAGGTTGTGCGTATTAGAAGTAAACTTCACAGAGTAAGGTCTTTCGTCCGTGAATAACTTACATGTGCACTAAAATCAGGCTGTTACTGCTAAGCTGTTTGCAGAAACCAACGTTCGCAAACTCTACACGTGGCGCATAATCTGCAGGTATCAAGTCTCGCACTTTCTGTACATGGTAGGGGTGTAAATCCTTCGTCCCGTAGCACTCTCTTCCAAAAAATCGAGTGGGGCACATTTACACGGCACGGGAAACCTCTCGCGTGCTAAATATCCGGAAGATCTCCCACTCCTTACAGAATGTCCTCCCAGCTTGTGGTGCCCCGCACTACTGCCACGTCCTGTTTCGTACATACCGACTTGACAAAGGGATCCCCGTTTCACACAGGCGCCGATTCAATCGCTCAACATTATTCCGGTCGGACGCAGTATTCACCTCGGGAAACGCTGCCTGTACGATCTTTCGGCTGAAATCATTCCATTCCTGCGAGACCGTATATAAAATGCATTTGCCATTGCCTTCTGAAATCCACCGTAAAATGACGATGTGAAAATTCGCTTTTGTAGCATTACAGCGCCGTCCCAGTGGTTCATAACGCTCTCCCGCCCGCCATTGTATATGGGTGAAAACTGCTTGTTTAGGGTAATTTCCCATCACTTGTAAATTTTTGCCCATGAGGTTTTGAAACACCCTCTGGTAATCAGCATTAATGAAAAAAACCCATTGTTTTCTCTATGTAGCCATTTATGGATTCACGGTAGGAACCAGAACGTCGTAATTCTAAAACAATGATTAGATGAAGACAACTTCATTCAATTCACCGTCACACCTTTCGTAATTTTCATACAAAGCTGCGCCATCCCAAAAGATGAAATACAAGCAGTGAGCCTAAAAACTTGCCCGCCACGACGGATCTTCAGTCGAATCGAGAGATCCGTATTTAGGATATAATCATAAAACAAAGGCTCTGTCAAATTTCACCACGATCAATTTAGAGATAAAATAAATTTAAAAAAAATTTAAGGTATGGCTTTTATTCCTTGCCAAAAAATGAATGCAAAATTGAAAATAACTTTTTTTGATTAGGTACAATAAATGCATGGATTTCAGATAAAAGCGTGGACATCTTATATAGCACCTTATATTTGTGCATGGCTTTTCTTAAACAAATGGAATATTCCTTAATGAAGGTAAAGGGGCATGCCCACGCTTTTATTGTAATCAGAAAAAATTTTCAGCTTTTGCGTTCATTTTTTTTGGCATGAATAAAAGCTTATACCTTAAATTTTCTATTGGAATTTTATTTTTCACTTTTTTAGTGACGGCTGACACGAATGCGCATGTCATGTTGGGTATAAAACAGTCAATTATTAAATTCTCAATATAAAACATTAGGTATTATATGTATATGTACAATAAATTTTAAAATGGTTAATGGCGGTAACTTTCTGAAATATAAATCCACCAATATATTAAGTGCCCCACAATTATTATCAACAATGTAATATAAAAAAAGGAGAATCGATCTACACAACTTACCCTTTTTTTGCTTTGAGTGCGAAACGTTTGGCGCAAAAAAACTGGTTTTTTGTGAATTCTAATAAAGTAAACCCAAGACGCGGCAGAAACATGGGCTATTACGTCATTCATCAGTGCAAGCGCCGGAAGTATAGAGTGATGCTCTGTTAACTTCAACTTTTCATAACAACGCCTAAGTAACTTAGAGTTACCACCTTCCAAACTATCGACCAAAATATAGGGCTAAAATTTTAATATCATTTTTAGGTTTAAAATAGGTATAGATTTCAATTTTTTGCATAATATTGTATTGTCACGGAAACCACCACTGTGCTGATTTCAAAGCTGTATCGATTGGAGGTGGGTGAAATCCCAGTTTCAAGATTTGAAAGGCGACAGTCAAGTTGAATAAACATAATAGAAAAGGAAACAAAGTTTTAGGCATAATTTTTGTATTTTAAAAGAATGACATAAAATGAAGACACATTTCAACTCACTCCTGATTCAGCACTCGTGAATTTCGATCTCATCTTCTATTGCATTTACATACACCCACTGTACTACATTCTTATTTAAATTGATGTCTTTTGGTATGCAAAATCTTTTAACTAACTCTAAAACCTGTTACAATCGCACAAATCCTGTAGGTTTAACTAGAACTAGTGGAACTTTATGCATTTTTTATAAAAAATTATCATACGTTTCTATTCATCAGGACTTAACTCGGGAGGACACTTAACGTTCTAAAATCGTCTGTAGTCCCCTTTATAATCTAAGTGAGTGGGTCACTAGTATCTGTCTCAAGGTCATATTCTACACTTCTGGCGTGAAAACGGCGAATTCTGGTTTTGTTTTGTGTGTTCACCACCATGAAATACATCCAAAATTTGGATTATTTTATATAAATAAAACTTTCATAGAAAGTAATGATTCCATGTCTTCTAAGAAAGAGCAGAGTGCTCTTGATTTATTATATTAACATTTGTGATTGTTTTTTAGCTATTTTTTACATAATATATCTGTAATTATCATGAATTGACATGACCAACGGAAATTGTAAAACCATATTCAGTAAATTGTTTGAGATAATTGACACCCGCCTGCAAGTTCTCGTGTTACATTATATAGCGTGGAATCACCAGTTACTCAGCCCTGGTGGTTAAACCTCAATAGAGTTTTGTAATGTACATATATTGTACCGGATCGGTGAAATATTGACATAAATATGTGATTTAGAGACAAAACAAAAGGTTCTGCCACTAGGCCACCAGCTATCGTGACACGAGGAAAGTTCTAGGGCCGGGAAACGCTATCAAAGTTTCTTCTCTGCTCAGTTCGGAACCAGAATTGGAAAGAAAAAATAAGGCCACGGTCCTTCATAACCTCCCACTCAAGAAAACGAGCATGAATAATGAGCCAAATACAGTTGGGTGAATGGCCCATCCAAGATAAACTCTTCCCAATTTCCATCCCTAGAAGCAAAGAAAGGTTGGGAAAGGTTGCCATTCATTTCCATGCTGTCCGCAAAGACTCGTTTCGAGAACCATTCCCGCAAAGGTTTACCAAGGAGAGCTTTTTTATTGGAATACCTCACCGACATAGGTTTGAATCGAAAGTCTGCAACATTTCCGCGCACCCGTTTTCGAAACCATTGCCGCGGTTTACACAGGAGAGCTTTTATGAGCTACCTCCCGACAAGGTTTGGAACGACAAGATCTGCGCAGCATTTCCGCTCCAGACCGTTTCGAAACCATTCCTGCCAGGTTTACATAGGAAAGCTTTTTTAAAAGAGCTACTCGCACGTCAGGGTTTGAACGACAGAGTCCTGCGAAGCATTCCGCTCACCGTTCTAAAACCATTCGCAGAGGTTTATATGGGAAAGCTTTTTTAGGCTACCGCGCACGACAAGGTTTGAACGAAAGTCTGCGAAAAGCATTTCCGCGCACACCGTTTCGAGACCATTCCGCAAGGTTTGTAGGAAAGCTTTTTTATGAGCTACCCTCACCGACGAGGTTTGAACTTGACAAGTCTGCGAAACGCTTTCCACATGCCACACCGTTTCGGAAGACCATTCCCAGCAAGGTTTACACGAGAAGCTTTTTGAGCTACCTCACCAGCGGGTTTGAACGATAAAGTCTGCGAAAACTTTCACTCAAACCGGTTTTCGGAAACCATTATCGCAAGGTTTACATGGAGCTTTTATGATCTACCTCACCGACAAGGTTTGAACGACAAGTCTGCGAAACATTTCCGCGACACCGTTTCGAAATCATTCCATGAAATTGACGTAAGCTTTTTTATTAACCACCCTGTCCTATCGTGTCAGCCCGTCCGGTATGAGTGTAGTTTGCGTTTGCCTAACAACTTTATGCAACGCGCGTTTCGATCACCGGCTTGGATGACTTTCAGAGTTTTTGTCTACAATCTAATCGATGAAGTAAGTTCAATTAAAAAATTAGATAAATCAAATTAATTGAAATTAATAGATAGATTTGATTAATTACGATATCCTAATTGGAATGGCATTCAGACTCTTCTAAGATGACGTCGGAAGAAGGGGATAAAGGGGTTGGACTCCTTTGTAGAGTGACGACACAGTTTCAGGAGGGAGGGAAGGGAGTTCTATTTTGTCCCCGAAGGAGGGTGTTCTAGCAACAACCATTTGAAGACCTGAAACAAGCTTGAATGGCAAAAGCTTAGGGAAATCTTACTGAAAACCCACAGAAACCTTTTCTTGTTGACTAGCGAACCTTTCCCTATACCTTGCCGAAAGTTAGAAGCCTGCTCATAGGAAACCTTTGTGACAACCCTTTACCCTTGGTGCTGGCAGTAAAGGTTTGCAAACTTTGAGACAAGCTTTCTTTGCTCTTGGATCACTCACTTGGATTGAGAGCGCTCCAGTCTACAGATTGTAGAAGTCGAGGGGAGAATAGGTACGTGGGTGAGGGAGGCTAATGCCTCGGTCCGACGATCAGATGACCCACAATTCGTCCGCAGTTCACGTTATTTCCTGTCGATCGTACGGGAAGTTTCCGATGTCTCTCGAGTGTAACTTCATCTGTGCGTTTCCCGCGATGTGGCGTTAAATGGCTCAGACATCAAAGGTCCAGACGGCGCCAATTCAGTTCGCTCACTAGAGCGCTGTGGAATATTTGCCAGGTTACGCGCCGTAGGAACTGCGCATCTGTTCGAATTCCACCGACCACAGTCCATCCACGAACCCTCGAGCACGACTCGAAGTTCAAGAACCACACGCCGTTGAACAAGGCTTAACGAGATGTTGAACGCAGAAAGGACAGGAAGCCAGCATGGATTGTACGTGGAATGGTTGTGTGTAATCGGCTAAATGGATGGGATAAAAATTAGATTGACAGAGGAGTTTGCGACGCTATCTGCTCATCTGGGAGTGGTCGCGTTAACTGGCCTCAAAGTTGTCAATTGGCCAAGAAAGATTAAAAGCGGCACTTTATCAATCACCAGTAATTCAATCATTAGAATCTTTTCATTAGACATCTTATCAACAAATCAGTAAAATCACGTTGCCATATAAAATATTCATTTGTTAAGAGAAAAAGGGATGCTTACCGTTTGGCAGAAGGGAGGCTGGTGCCACCGTCACCTGTGGGCCGTCTCGAGGCGTGGAGGGACCTGGGCGTAGTAGTTTGTTGTTCTCCTTCTTGGGGGATTGGTTCTTCTGGGAGGGGCCTTCTTGGAGGATTTGTGGGAAAACATCCGGATCATCGGTTCCAGAGCAGTAACACTCCCTGGGTAACCGACAAAGAA
>BGPR01030070.1:0-18905 GCA_013235015.1 Araneus ventricosus
GCACTCCATCACGGCTTGTACTGCCCGGTCGGTAATGCACCGGAAATTCAAAAGTTTTTGTGACTATTTTAACGTCATTTCATTACTAATTTTTATTTTAGAAAATGCCATATTCTTTTCGCTTACTTTAATTAAATATCTTTATGAATAATTACAAATGAAATTCGAAAACAGCAGAGTTGACTTAGACATTGACCCAAAGATACGCTTTCCATTTTATATTATAGATGTAATATTACATTTGCAAGAGAAATTCATTGCTGATTTGTTTGTTTGTTTTTTTCGCTGATGCACATATTGTTGCTACGAAACTAAAAGGAAATTAGGGCTAGAATCTCTTACTAAATAGCGAATTCCTAAAGTGAAGTCTACACTTCTTGCATAAAAAGTTTAATCAAAGTACATATGAAATCATTTCTGTGAGCTTCAAATTTATTAAAATTTAAAGAATATTTACATCGGGAGTATATTAATTTCATGTTTCTAATCAGTAAATTAATTACTATATTCTTTAAAATAAATCATGTTTACATCGGGAGTATATTAACTTCATGTTTCTAATCATTAAATTAATTACTATATTAATCAAAATAAATCAATTCCCCAAAGCTTAACAATTTTTGTATCAAATTCATTTACCGAGTATTTAAAATTTCGAGATTAAATTTGGTTCTTAGCTGCAGAACTTTTAGAACTATGAAAACTATGAAATAATAAAATTTGAAAATATAACGTGAAGATTAATATTATCCATATTAGCATAACAGACCATCGTCGCACGAAAAATTATGCTCGAAAATTAGTTGTGGCTACCAAGTTTCGTTTGAAGGGAAAAAAAGATATATTCAACACAAAAGATAGTTAAAATTATGCTTCTCAAAATTTCATTATACAAATATTTTATCATTAAAATTTGAGTTATAAACTACTAAAATATTATAGATCGAATTTCATTTAAAAACATTTTGAAAGGATTCTTTTAAAAATGTGTCATTCTGATTTTCCTGCCCATCTTCAAGACTATTAGGCATGGTAGCATTCAAATATAAAAATGTAATTTATTGAGACATCAGAGTTCAAGATTCTTTTCTCTCTGCCGAATTTTTAAATCCCAAAGAATAATATAATACTTTTAAAGTCATACCATTTTGAAAATCAAAAAGCATATTCGTCGTTTAAAATTCTGATGAGCATCAACCACGTGTCTCTTTTTAATCAGAATATCGGCATATATGAACGAATGCTATGACTCGGGTGAGCAAATGCATGCAATGAAAAGTTAGCACGGATTTGACAATCTGTGACATAATAAACAGTTCGTTCTGATAGAAATTTTATACAATAGTTCCTCTCTCATTTTTCATAAATTTATTTTTAAAAGTGAGTATTATTAAATTAAAAGCCTTTATTAACAAGTTTATTTATCATAAAATATTGAAAACTTTCTGTTAAAAATTTAAACTGTCATAAAATATTACCTTTAACAACTCTGCCATAGCTTACTTAATAGTAAACCATTTTCGAATTGAAGAAGGGTTTATTTATATGTATTTGCTATAATTCATCAAGCACCACTGTGTACCGGACGGATTAAAAAATATTTATTGTAACAAATTATTTAAATGATCATTGTTACATTTCCCACTCTTTAGTTTTCTTAATTACTCATTTTTAAAAATTTTAAATCTTTTCTATGATTTAGTTTATTTTTATTTATTTACATTAATGTCCTGTTTTGAAGAAACATGAGGGCTGTTTTAGGCCGGACCACGTAATTTTGAATCCTAGTCAGATGTCAAGGAAGACATCTTCCTTTCCAAATTTCGATGCCACACCAACGGAAGGAAGTTCCACCCTAGACATCCAATATCTGTAAAATTAATTTTTACTACAAAATATCGGTTATAGAGTAATAATTTTTATGAAAAACTAAATACAAACAATACAACTATTTTTTACAAAGTGTCGTATACACGTATATTTATCACATAATTTTTTGTAATTTTATATTTTTTATACAGGGCGTCCACATTGATCCAATAGCTAATTTCTAAACCGATAGAGATAGACATATAGTTCCAATTGGAAAAATGCTTTAAATGAAGGAAATAATTATAATTGTTTTATGAACCACTAAATATATTTCTGAAAAAAATACGAATTCTAACTTTTTATACGGTCCCCCGGTCCTGTCAGTCATATTTAGTAAAATATTTTTGACATTCTAACATTTTTTTAAAAAAAAGTCCCACTCTTCTGCGTCTAAAACTGAGAGTTCTGGAGCTTCGAATTTCATGATTTTTAACCAATCAGAGGCCTCGTCGAGCAAGTGCTGTACATTTATTGGTGGATCGTCTTCAAGACGGCTATTGAAATGGTGTAAAGTGGTCTAAGTCGGCGATATTCAAAGCTCCATAACTCTGTCAGTTTTAGCCACCGAAGAGAGGGACATTTTTTGTTTAAAATATTAGAGTGTCAAAAATATTGTACTAAATATGACTGACAGGACTGGGGTACCGTATAAAAAGTTAGAATTCGTAAATTTTCAGAAATATATTTAGTGACTCTAAAAATATAAAATATAATTCTCCCCTTTATTTAAAGCATTTTTCCAATCGGAACTATGTTTCTATCTCTAACAGTTTAGAAATTAACTATTGGACCACGATAAGTGTGGACACCTTGTATACAAATTCTATTGGACCACGATAAGTGTGGATACCCTGTATACAAATTCATGTCCTTTAAG
The DNA here is from genome assembly GCA_013235015.1 of Araneus ventricosus. Taxonomy (NCBI): domain Eukaryota; kingdom Metazoa; phylum Arthropoda; class Arachnida; order Araneae; family Araneidae; genus Araneus; species Araneus ventricosus. The sequence continues at coordinate 2,750 of BGPR01030070.1, forward strand.
CAATATTATGAAGGGACTTCCGTCGCTGCGCAATGCATGAAAAGCATGCATACTAAGTGGTAATGGAACATGCTTGTTAAAATTAGTAACAAAGAAAACATGAGCATTCTACCTTTCAGAAAAATTGGGGAAATCTTGTCGAATTGTGTAAGTAACGCGTGACGAGACAATGCAAAGTATATTATTTTGTACAGCAGAAGGTATCGCTTTCTCTCTTTAAACTAATATTTGCTTTCGTAGTGTAGACCGGGGCTAGTTGGCCATAGGGGCACGTTTGGCCAATTGCGATATTGTTAATACTTTTGGGTACTTAACGCTGCCATTCCAGACAAGTGTGTTTTATCCCGCCTTCCTTCTTCAACATCAGCGTCATTGAAGAAGTAGTGTTCATTAAAGAACCTGCCAGAATTTTCTAATTTTTGCTAAGCTGAGTAAATTTCCTCACTTATGAAGAATCGTTTTCTTCTTCGCTCATAAATTATAATTTCCATTTTTACAAATAATATTCAGAAAGATAATTCCTCATTGTTACTTCAGGCTTGATTGCTTATCGAAATGCTTTCAGAACACATCCCTACACTCATGGGAAACAAAAATGGTGATATGGGGCTAGATGGGCCATTTCGCATGGGGCACGTTAACCCGCGCTGCTACACAGAGTTTATCAGGATGTCCGCTATAGAAATATCTCTGAATATGTGGGATGGAATTGTACCAGATTTATTATGCAAGATACTTGTTATGAAAAACCACGCGGACTCAATTTTGATTATAATTACACAATACTATTTGACGATGACCATAAAACATGTATCTCAGTTTCTGTTGAATAGAAATGCACAAAATTTATATATAATACACATGAGGTGGATAATAACACAACTATATTACTTAAATTAATAAAGTATAGTAATATAAAAGAATGTTTTGTGATAGTCGCTTCGTGTTAGCAGTGGTTCAACTTATCCCGCAGTAGGAGCAGGTTGGGCCATGCGACTTGGTGTCAGTTTGAGAGTTGGAATTAATACTGATAGTTAATACATTCAAATTTTACTATGGTGAATTATTTCTGAATGCTCACTAATAGTGTCAGCTTATTAACTTTTTAAAAATTTTGAATTCCCTTTTCTTAAAAATTATTAGAAGAAAAAACGGCCCAACAAGCCCCGGTGTACCCTAATGCTTTCTTTCGTATTTACATTCATCGGCAGGAAATTTCTTTTCTTATATCACGACCGAATAATGAGGTTGCTAATATTGAGAACGAGGTCACAAGCATGGCGTTACCTTGGCTATATTCCATGATGACATCTTCAAACTTGTTTCTCCTATCACGAGAAGGAAATTTATACAAATCATAATCTGAGAAAAGTATTTTCTTATTTAATCACCTTTAACATATATATTTGCTGCTTTCTTAGTTAGTATAGAACATAATTTGATATACTGAGAAATATGTATACTTCATACGAACTCAAAAATTCCGTTACAATTTCAATTTATTTGTTTTGAAACTCTCATAATCATAAATGTTTTGATGAAAGCTTGTAACGTATAGAAAAAAATTTAAAACTAAGCATAGTTTTTGAATTTTCAAGAATAACTAAAGATCTTTTTTTCAAAAAAAATACTGATGTGAAAACTAAGTAATTTTAAAAAAACTTATTTTCATGAACTTTCTAAAAAGATTCATCCTCTTTAATATTCTAAAAATATTCATCCTCTTTAATTCTCTAAGGTCATCCTCTTTAATTCTCTAAGGTCATCCTCTTTAATATTCTAAAAATGTTAAAGAGAATGACCTCAATGAAACAAATTTAGTTAATTTTTAACTTGCGACATTCTCCATCATTATTATAAGTTATAGAAGTATTGTTAATTTTTAATGATTAAAAGATTTGTGTCCGTCTAAGACGGGCTTTTAGCCCGCCAACCATATCTCAGCACAGCTCACAGATTTACTCACGAAAGATGTCATACAAAATCACATGCACATTGGCAGAGTACTTAACTCTTTAATCCCGAGGGTACATTCCTCCCAGCTCCTTTAAAACCGGGGGTTCAGGAGAGGATGTCACATTGAAGTGGGCTCTTCCATTCAGTGTGGTCTTGAGCCCACCATCGCCCTCCCCGCTATTTAAGGTAATAAAGCTGCCAGCGTCCTACTTTGATTGATTTCCTCTTGGTATTTCTGCGAGGGTCGAACCCAGGTGGCCCTGACTGAAACGGGCTGTGAAAAAGACCCCAACAAGGATAATTGGATCCCCTACCACTCTTATCAATGAAGATATCTATCTATTTAACCACCCCTCAAAAGAAGACAAGCTTATCAAACCGGCCGTCTTAGGCCTTAAGGCGAAACCTGTAGGCCGCCCGGAACCGCCTGGCTAGGTACGAGAGGGTTAAGAATGAAATAATTTGTTTCATTTAGTGGAATCTTCCGTATTCATAATGTTTACCAACGAACAAATCAAAACTGAACACTAATTCCACTAACAGAGAAAAAATAATTTACAAACGCAAAATAAAAAACGGTTGAAAGAAAATATTAACAATAACACTTTTAAACTAAAATTAGTGTTGTATCAAAATAAAAGAAATTAATCAATGACAGAAAAACTGCATAACTTTCAGCCCACCATCCATAGTAAAAGAATGATCTACACATTCGCAGGATTCTTAACATACATACAGGCGCTTATACAGAGAAAAGCGGAAAATTTGTTATTACTTTAAAATTCAGAAGCATTTTATTTAACGTAGGCTGAATTTTAAAGATACACAAAATTATAAAAAAATGTTAGTAATAACGTCCGTCCGATACTTTGAAGATCCCATAACTTGGTAAAAAGATTCGTATTCATAACGTTTCCAAATTTTCAGATAAAAACAGGCTTACACAAAATAAACAAACAAAAATGCTCTGGTACTTCATAATTCAACAAAATGATCTCCGAGAAGTGGAAAAATAAATTAATTCTGGTATAACTCCTATTTGACATTAAATCTTCTAAGAAGCAGAATCTCTTTGGTACGTAGCCAAATTGAAGTGCGTATTCCACATCCACATAAAAAAACCCTATCTGAGTTGTTTTGCGATTTGCTCTTCCGATTAATGACGCAGATCAAATGGGCATATTTATTTTTAACTCTTCCCCCGTCACGGACACTTATGGATAATTTTAATATAGATTGGTTCAGGCCCATCCACTACGGATGAAATTTCAAACTTTAAAAAATCTAGAATAAAATATGTAAGAAATGTTAACAGTAAAATAAATATAAGTGTATGCTATTAATGAATTTACAAATGCTATGTATTATAATTTGAATCACAATGTTTTATTTGTTTCATATTTCAAGTCACATTTATATCCTTTTTTAGCGCTATTATTTCATCAAAGAATCGCTTCATGCATTTTGAAAATATTTTTTTTCTTTTCCATATCAGAAGGTTTTGCAGTTTAATTTATTTTCGTATTTGAAAAATGCTACCTCTTTAAGGAATCTTTTCAGTGATCTTGAGTTTAAACGAAATTTATGCCCCTATCCCTCTTTGATGGCACATATTCCGCGACTATGATTCCTTTCTCTTTCTTTTCTGTAAGTTCCTCTTTTCTTTTTCCTTTTGCATGAACAATTGAATTATTTTCATTGAAAACTCAAAATATTCTGTTCTATTTCTTCAACTGCACACATTTTAGCCTTCAAAATTTTTACGGTATTGATTGATATTCGCATTATCGTAATAAAATTGCGAATATTGAACATTGCTAATGGATCATTGACATGAAGCAAGTTTACATGTCTACTGCCAGTCAATACAAGTTAATATTAAAATAACAACTATCGCTAATTGTTCATAGTTTATTTGCTTTACATAAAATTATAATAAAAAATTAAATTTTGATTATTTTAAAGTATTGAGTCAACAGACAAATAATTTCAATGAATGAAGTTTTGTTATTATTTGTTATTTAGTAAATAATATTTTATATTTATGAATTGATACCTTTGTTTATAAAATGAGATATGTTTTTATTACAGGTTTAGAAAAACGAGCAAACATGAGTATAAAATTTTTGCTGATCTTCATTGCATTTGGGTGCACATTTCTTGGAATGTGTTGGGCTGATGAGGATGTAGACAAGTATGTGCTTAAATATGCATCATTGTTATAATTGCGTAACGAACCTTGAACTGCTTTACAACAATCAACTGAAAATAAAATTATTAGCTAAAATTTTTCTTGACTATAAAGCCTACAATGTGATTAGATCTATTTCTTATGGGATAATTATTAATTCGAATATCATACTACTTTTATACTTTCATTCTTTTTAACAATTTTTTTTAAATAAATATTAACACCGAGCACTTTACTTTTATTTAGGCAGTAACGCTAGATTCATACAAAGAACATATGAACTCAGCAATTTCCTTCAGAAAATAAATTATGACATAACCAGTAATTTAATTCAAATAAATCATTCTATTTGTAATACTGTATTGAATGCAATATCATACATTGCATTCAGTACGAACAGCGTTACTGTGGAGCGACGAAACCTTAGTCGTCTTTTTTGTAAGTTTTATTGGGTATAAGTATACTAGTAACATATTTCGATATCATTTTCTTTATTTTTTATGTCTGTTAACGCATATACAATGAATGTTAAATTGCTCGATTTTTTAAAAAGACTAATGGTTCAAATTTTTAGGGTCACACTTATAACTGAGTTCTGTACTAATTGAAATTATGGCACATTAAGTTAATGATATATCAGCAGATACATAAAGACTAATGAAAGACTAATCAATTTAAAAATAAAAATTCTTCTCTAAGCTTCTGTGTTATATCCTCATTAAGAAACAAAACATCTCGTTTCATATAAAGACAGAAAATTTTGAATAAATTCTTTAACAGCAATCATAGATTGCAATGTCTTTCAATGATGTTATTTATAAAATAGCGCTAAAATGAGCCTACCATAGTTTTTATATAAAATAGAATGTGTTTTATTGCGTCAAATACACTTCACTTGAAAAAAAACAGGTTTTGAAAGATTTTTTCAGAGTTACGAAGATTTGTTTGGTAAAAATATGTGACTATGTAGATACAGGAATGGCGCTAGAGTTTGCCCGACCGGGTGGTACGACCTGCGGTATGGGGGGAGGAGTGTAATGAAATCGGTCTCAAATTTTCGCCAGATTATTATTTATCAACTACAGTTGAATATCGCGTACAAATATTTTCCCAGACGAGATACAAAATTTTTCCCCGATGGGGGAGGCACAGTTTTCCCTCCCGGTCACCCCTGTGTAGATATGTGTATAACATTAAACACCGTATTTATTTTTAAATAAATGACTTATTTTACAGTTAGTCATATTTCTTTTCAGTGGCTATATCTTCACTTCACCCAAATCTCTGAAAAAAGGGCAAAATAATCAACTTCAATTCATTCGGTTTGGATGTCTAGATAGCAGTGCTTTGACGGTTCAGTTATTCTACAAGAAAAATTACAACTCAAATGAAACTCTTGCTCAGCAGCAGACTTATAATATACCAAAAGGTTAGAGTGCCAAATATTTCTTTAACATTTTATCTTTAATTTCAAATATAATTTATATATTTATGTAATTGCTGCCTAATTCTATATTTTCAGGCAATAAAGATGCATTACTGAACTTTTTCGTGAAGCCTTTTAACGACACTGACTACGTATATAATGGAAGACTGCAAATCAACGGAACCATGTGTGGCAAACCGATCAGCGGCAGTGATGAAGTTCAATTTTCTAACACAAATGCAAACATTTACATTATTCAAACAGATAAACCGCTGTATAAACCTGGACAAACGGGTATTGTTATTTTTTTACTTCTCATTAAAAAATTCAGAAACTTTAAAAGAATAATTTCACTTCATAGATTAAAACTATTTTCAAGTTCATTAATTTTACTAGGAAAGTGTCTTAACCCCTTAAGAGTCACTTTTTCCTTGCTATCTAATAAGATGACCTCTGATGTTTTGGAAAGGGGCTGACGTTTTTATTCATCTAAGAAGGCATAGAAAACTTGAGATGCTTATGGATTCTACGTAATTTTTGTGCCAAAATATAAAGCTAATTAATGATTAAATTTTCGTTTATAAGCCTAAAAATGCGATAATTCGAAGCACGTCAATATGACGTGCGCGACCGTTAAGGGGTTAATGCATTTTGACAAATTTTGAAAATAAAAGACTGTTATATAAAATGTACAAGCTATTTGAGGAGAAAAATAAAAACAAAGAGATGTATTTTAATGCAGTTAAAATAATTATATTTAAAAGAAAAAAAGTGTTATTCTTTGTATTTTCTCCTCCGGCAACCTTATTATTTGTGATTTCAAAGCGTAATGTTTTTATAAGGAAAAAACCTTAGACTACTTATAGTAGTCGTATATAGCTACTATCGCATTATGCACTTTCAGCACGTGCCGTAATAGTACATTTTCATATATAACATTGTGGTTTAATATAATTAGTATCAATATAATTTTAATAGTAAATAAAATGGGAAGGGGAAGTAACTACTTTTTCATTCCAGAAGTGAAATTATGAAAAACAGAAAAGCCAATCTTAGACTAATAACAATCACCTTTAAATATTGCTAGTAATAGTGGGTTTCCGTGAACAAAACAAAAAGCTTAAAAATAACTAAATACAATATTATATTTTATGTCAACATCTTATGCATACTTCAAAATTAAAAATTTCCAGGTTTTTAGTGCACTGAAAACAAAATGAAATTCTTTTTTATCGATTATTTTATTACCTTAAGGACCTTGGTGAAAAGCTCGTTTAAAAATGAAATGAACAAAAATTTTGAATATTCTTATCTTAATTTAGAAAAAGTATTTTTTAAAAAAGGAAATGTACTTTTGTCGTGAAGTCTTCTCAACAAAGAATAAATGTGTTTTATTTCAAAGCAATAATTTATGATCTTAAATTATGTTTTTCTTTCCACTTAACATTCCATAAATGTTTTATGTGGCACGTGTGGCTCAGTAAGACGTTTATACCATTTTTTTTATGTCTTTCAAACATAAAGTTCAGTATTATTTACACAGACGGAACGAAATAAATATCAGTAAATCACTGCGACTTTTACTCTGTCCTCTGAAATCACATATCGAAATATAATAATTCAATTTGTTTGGACAGACAATATGAGTTTGTAGTGACACAATAATGTTATTCAAGAGCGAATGATTCGTAATAAAATGAGTAATAAAATTTTATATTTATATTGCCATGTCTTCAATTTTGGGATAATAATACGAATTTTAATCAATTTATAATCATAATAGAGCGTTTTTTTATTTTAAGAAAGAATGATTTATTTTGTGTTTCAGTAAAATTCCGTGTACTGAAAGTTGATAAAAATTTACGACCATCCGACAAGACCAATGATGTAAGTATGAAAATAAATAACATTTCCATTCAATAGTAATATATCCAATAACTTTGCTTTTTCAAATGTGCGCTTTTATCAGAAGAAATAACTAGCAATCAAGAATATCATGTGAAAAATGCATTAAAAATATTTATTGCTTGTATCATACTTAACTATTTGACATCCAAAAAGTTTTATTATATTTTACATTAAAGCATATATTATAATTTAAAGAAAATGATAAATATACAGTGGGTTCCCAATATACTTTGGACACTCTAGAATTTGCATATTTTTTCGAATATCACCCGAAAATCCGCATGGAATTTCTTAGAATTTCTAACATGTAAAGTTTATGCTTGACCTCACATTTTATAATGAATATTAGATCACGAGAGTCTTTAGGGGACCGACCAGAAAGTGATGAAGACAGAAAGATATTTAGACTCATTGCGTTTCAAAGAAAGCTGATAAACAGATGAAACTTTCAACAATAGTTATGTTTGATGCGCATATTATTTACTTGCATTTTCATAAACATAGCACAAATATTCGGTGAGATATAAAGGTTTCTTTAAAAAAATCCCAAATTTTTCAGCGTGATTTTTGCTTATAACTTACAGAGTTTTACGCCAAGTTGTATAAAACTTACGAAATACTTGAAATTATGTCAGAGAAGCATAGTAGAAAAATTTTAAGTAAATACTTTGAATATTAAAGGAAAAAAAGAGTATTTGCAGTAAATAATTTTTTACCGCAAATGAGCGAAATTTAGCTTAATTTGGCTTTCAGAACATAATAGCCAGATATATAGGGCAAAAAATATAAATTTTACAGTTCAACACCGTAAGTATTCAGAAAGATATCGGTATCGCAAAATCTGAATTCTTTCGTTCTCTAAGAGAAACAGAATGATGAGAGTTCATGCATAAACTGAAATTTTTAAATCCTGAATCTTCGAGTAGTTATCATCGAAATACAATTTAAATTTTGTATTTAATTTCTAAGTATACATGAATATTCAGGATATTCAACCTTCATGAAATTCAATATTACTGTTCGACGATTCAAGTTTAAAAAATATTAATTTGTGCAAGAAGCCTCATCGTTTTGTTTCTCTTTGAAAATCAAAGAATCCAACTCTTGCAATACTGATATATTTCTGAATACTAACGATATTGAACTGAAATTTTTATGTAAGTTATCCTATACCACTACCAGTTATAATCGAACCTATGATTCGTCGATGTACATTCAGGAGGTATGATCATAGTGTATGAACATGATCAATAGAGGACACAAAATACCAATTAATCAAAATGCCGCTGAATGCTTATCTACACCAGTTTCCGTTTTTCCTTCCGTTTTTAGGGCCGCGGTGGCCTAGTGGTAAGGTCTCGGCCTTGGGGCCGGAGGGATCCAGGTTCGAGACCCGATTCCACTGAAGATCCGCCGTGTATGGGGCCTGTTGCACGCTAAATCATACGTAGTGGTCAAACGTCCTCCCGTTGGTGTGGCGTGGAAGTTTGGAGAGGGGGGTGCCAGCTCAGGTGTCGTCCTCATCATCTGACCGAGGTTCAAAATTACGAGGTCCGTCCCAAAATAGCCCTCGTGTTGCTTCAAAAACGGGACGTTAATATAACTAAACTAAACTTAAGTTATGAAAATAAAATTACACAACGTTTCCTACATACATAGTAAAAAATTATTTATTACAAATACTCTTATTTTCTAAAATATTCACGATATTTACTTCAACTTTTAATACGATACCTTTCTTACATATTGTCACGTATTCTGTAAGTTTCATACGATTTGGTTTTAAACTCTGCAAGTTATAAGCAAGAAATATGCGGAAAAATTTGGGTTCTTTTAAAGTAGCCTTTATATATTCCCGAATATCTGTGCCAAGTTTACGAAAATGCATGTAAAAACTATGCACATCAAACATAACCATTGATAAAAATTTCGTCTCGTTATCAGCTTTCTGTGAGACGAGATGACTCGAAATCCCTTTTTGTCTTCAACACGTTCTGGTCGATTCCTTAAATGCTCTCGTGACCGAATATTCACTGTAAAATGTGAGTTCAAGTCTATTCTTTACATGTTCGAAATTATAGAAAATACATTCAGGCTTTCGGGATATATTCGAAAAAATATGCAAATTCTAAAGTGTCCACATTATATTGGTAACCCACTGTACATAGGTGTGCTTATAATAAGATATTGAATAACTTACGCTATCTACATTTCCAAGTTCTTAAATTTTCAAGTAGGGTTTTCCCTTCAAGGCTACTAGGTTAAACTCGGGATTTCGGAACAAATATGTTGCGATTTCAAGACGCGATTCCTTTAAACCTTAACCATGAATGTGGCTCTAGTGCAAGTTAAATCCATCTTGATCAAATGTCCCCCCACCTGGATGTGTGTGGAAGTTTCAAAAGGAGTCCCACCTCAGATGTCATTTTCGTTATCTGACCGTAGTTGCAAATTATATAGTACATCTATAGAAATCCCTAGTTTACTTCAAAAAAGGAACATTAATCTAATATGCAAATCTAATATATCACAAAAGGCGACCCTTTCTTTCTACCTAAGCCACTTTCCTACCTGAAATATGAGATTAGGTTTGCTGCTTTAAGCATCTGGCAAGACAACTGGGATAACGGAGAAACTGGCCGCAGTGCACACGATATAGTGCCTAGGGTCTCAAACAAGCCAGTTGGATGGAATAGAGAAGAGCTAATGTTCGTTACAGCACACGGGCCCTTCCCTTCATACCTCCATCGCTTCAATCTTCGAACACATGACAACTGCTCGTGCGAAGGTAAAGGAGATCCAATGCACTATGCCACAAAATGTCGGTTTACCCTCTCCTGGCATTTCCAAACTCCTACAGTATCACTTAAATTGCAGTGGTTGAAAAACATTCCCACGAATAACTTATCAAGAACCCGACTTCGACTCCTAATGCGTCTCATATGTGATGAGAACATTCTCATTGTAGAAGATAATCATTGAGCACTCATCCACCCAGACTGACACACACTTCCGGCTACTTTTGACTTTTTTTTCCTCTACGTTTTTTAAAATTTTTTCTATTTTGCTTTGTTTCCTATGTCGTTCTGTCCAGTGTATGTTTCTTTTTCATTATTATTTGTTTTTGTACCCGTTATTTGTTACTGCCCTTTCTTAGAAAATAAAATTCACCTCGATCCATCCAAACCGGAAAGGAGCCAAATGGCTCTAAACACAGGGATGCAGGTGGTGTACTGTAATATGCAATATTGAAAATTACTAATTTTTCCTTGGAATCCAAAAAAGGATGAGTAATTTTTCTGAAGTTACGTACAGATTGCATTTCTTGCGAGATCAACGCAGCAAACAATTAAACATGGCTATAGCTTTCATAAATCATTCGAATCAAATACTATGAATCTATCTGTAAAAAATTTCTATATATTTGTTAAAGGATCATGAAACAAGAATTAGGCCACATATTTGGAAAATATTTTCCATAAAATGAAATTTTTACTCTGTATAACATATATTCTCTACGATTTTGGATCCTTTTTTTTCTTCTTTTGAATTCTTTTCAGTTTTTTCTCTCTTCAAATGTCATCTTGTATTCATAAAATAAACTTTAAAGTTTTAAGTGCACATTAGATGACTAGGAAATACTGTCGCAAAGGTCTTTTCTAAATACACTGTAGACACAAAAAGGCAGTATGTCAGCAAAGTCTTGGTGGGATTTCAAAACTATTTATTGATACAACATTAAACATCTAACTTTTGAAATAAATATAAACTTATTCACCAACTTATCAGGCTTTTTTACATGTTTAGCAAAATTCGATGTAACATTCATTTGTTACATTACACGCATCCAACCAGTACTCTAGTTCCTCCCATACATGACGAACATCAGTTGTCACAGACTGCAAATCATCTGTGATTCTTTAATTTGTTCTGTATCATCCATTCTCTTTGAGAAGTTCTTGCATGCAGTGAGGATATCATAGCTGTATTTTATTTTGCTTGGGAACTATAGGAATTAGAAACCCCACCATGACTTTATGGACACAGTGTAACCTCATTTTCTTTGACATTAAACCGAATATGCTATCAATGAAAAACGAAGATTTCAAAATTGTTCATAAAGTTCATATTTGATCTTGATAGGACGAAAGAGCAACATTTATTACATTATTTATTTATAATATTATGTTATATTTGATGGGCATCCATAATTTTTGTATCTAACTGTTGACCATCAACAGGTTATGCAATTTAAATAAAGCTTTTAAAGGTCAGCATTTAGGGTTGGATATGTATTATGATAAAGACATAGCTATAGCTTATTAACCATTTAACTTAATAATTTTCTTTGCTATCTAATAAGATGCTCCCTTCTGTTTTGGAAAGCGGTTGTCGTTTTTATTCATCTCAGAAGGCATATAATACTTGAGATGTTTATGGATTCTAGGTAATATTTGTGTAATATTATAAAGATAATTAATGATTAAATTTTAGTTTTAAGACCCAAAATGCGATAATTCGATGCACGAGTATTCTCGGGCTGGTAAGTTAAGCGGTTAAATAATAGGATTTCATTTCGAAGAAATGCCGGTTCTGAATGTTTAAAATTTAAAACTTTTTGTGATATATTTGAAGGATAAAATGAGCCAGATTTTGAAATTAATCTTAGTAAATGCATGAAGGTTTTATTTCCGTACACAAAGTATATCAATTCTATTTCAAAAAAAAATTATTATAAGCAATATGATCATCAAGTGTCATCGCATAACGCATACGATATCTTCTAAAGTCAAGTGAATATTAAATAATTAGAAAAAATATTACGGAAGCATTTTTTTCAGATATAGATTTAAACAAAAATCACAAATTACAGATTTCATTCTCCGCTGTCTTTGTGAGAATCAACAAAATGAGTCACTTTTGTCACGAGGGTTCTAAAATTCATCTTAAATTTACTTACATTTGATCTTAATAAGATGCAATGACTTTCTAACGTCAGGTGATTAACTTATCCTTTTCTACTGTACATGAAAGACATCAAATTTCTAATATTTAATCTTCATCATATAATACAATGGCAATAAAAAAATAAATATTTTAAATCTTAGAATTTTCAACTTCGAATAAAATTTTGACACAGTTGTTGTTGTTGATGATGATCCCCGAAGATCAGCAGAGCTATATCAGGTCCATGAGCCTGTGCACCCTGAAGAAATCCAAAGTCACAATAGAGGATTAGAAATAAGATCCTGTTCAGAAAGCTCCAGACATGCAAGAATAGGATCAGGTGTGGCCTGTTCTGCAGTACATTTTGGGCAGATCTCAAAACACTTAGAATTGTCAGAGAAAGTCAAACTTCTGATATGCCCACTAAGGAAGCGAGTAAGAGTTGTTTGGTCTCGTGTGTTGCAGTCAATTGATAGACAGCCACCTGGTCGAGAACCATTGACACAGTAAATTGAATTATTAGTGTTAGGTCAGTGGTTCCCAACCCATGGGCCGCGGCGCACTTGTGGACCTCGGATAGAGTATCAATGGGCCGCAAAATGCTAGTGAAGAGTCGAAGTCAGGGAAGCTTCAAGAGCCTTCTCTTGTTTCTTGCTTTATAAAAAAAATATATTTATTCTTTTACAGTAAGCTTCACTAATTACTAGCATATAAGGGCATCTAATATGCAGGGTGTCCACACTTATCGTGGTCCAATAGCTAATTTCTGAACCGTTGGATATATAGTTCCAATTGGAAAAATGCTTTAAATAAAGGGAAGAATTATATTTTATGTTTTTGGAGTAAATAAATATATTTCTGAAAAATTACGAATTGTAACTTTTTAACGGTTCCCCTTGTCCTATCAGTCATATTTAGTAAAATATTATTGACACTCTAAAATTTTAACCAAAAAAAGTCCCACTCTTCAGCGACTAAAACTGAGCGAGTTATGGAGCTTTGAATTTCATGATCTTTTCCAATCAGCGGCCTCGTCGATCAACTGCTGCACATTGATTGGTGAATCGTCTGCAAGACGGCTTTTGAAATGGTGTAAAGTCTATGTCGGCGATATTCAAATCTCCATAACTCGATCAGTTTTAGTCGCAAAAGAGTGGGACTTTTTTTGTTCAAAATGTTAGAGTGAGAAAAATATTTTACTAAATATAATTGATAGGACCGGGGGACTGCATAAAAAGTTAGATTTCGTAACTTTTTCAGGAATATATTTATTCACTCAAAAAGCATATATTATAATTCTTCCCTTTATTTAAAGCATTTTTCCAATTGGAACTGTATGTCTACCTCTAAAGGTTTAGAAATTAGCTATTGAACCACGATAAGTGTGGACACCTTGTATATATATATAAATATATGTGTTTGTACTCTTTTTACTTGTATATTTAGTTAGTGGGCCTCAAAATATTTTTTACACAACAACTGGTCTGCACAACCAAAAAGGTTGGGAACCACTATGTTGGGTAATAAATAGATTGACTGTCTCTTCTCTTCATGAAATAAGTTATGTAAATAAATAAGACTCTATTTGTCTAAAAAAGTTTCACTTTTTTTACGGATTTAAATTTTCTTCTTAGAAATCCATACATTATGAGGGATAATAACTTCGTAAATCTCTTTACGATCTTTCCCGAAACCAACAAGTAAATATTTTATATCAGCTTGTTTCCCTTGCTTAAATATTCTAACTTCTTATTTATCTTCAGACAGCTGATATTTATGTGGAAGATCCCAGAGGAACAAGATTATTTCAGTTTAAAGGAGTTCAACTTGGAAAAGGTATATTAAAACTTTAACAATTAATAAATATTTGTTGTCATCGCACTAAAATACTTACCACAGAATCTCTAAGGATTTCGATGAATCTCTCACTTAAAATATTTGTTTATTCAAGCGGTTCAGAATATCATTAAAAATTAAATTTAATTTCTGTGTGGAAAACACTGTTTTGATATCGAAATCTTTGTATTTCGTATATCTTTTCCTATAAAATGGATGTTTTCATTTCTTAAAAGTCATTCAATCCTATTTTTTTAGTTATCTTATTCTGATCATTTATGCCTTGTATTAATAAATTAAGCGTTTTCATCGAAAGTTCTATGATTTCCAGTGCTGTCTAATTTGATTAATAAAGAAAATTCTCATAAAATTCTATTTCCTGAATCAAAAATATTCCATTAATTTTTAAGTACCCAATTAAAAATCAATATATTGGAATTAAAACAATGTTTAAGATATTTAATATATTTTTAAATATTTCTATAATTATTTCTCAAGCTATATCTTTAAAATGTGAAAGAAAAATATGTAAATTATTTTAAAATAGTTATTTCATGTTTTATTTTAAAAAGTCCAGATTATCGAACTTCCTACAAGCTTACATGAATAAAAGGCAGTAGAGGAAGATGATAATTTCATAAATAGCAACTATGGAAAACTATTTCTATAGGCGCTTTTCGTTTGAGCGGTATTAAAAATACGAAATCACAATGTTCTGCTTGTTAGATAATATTTACAAATTAATATGCATTACAGTTTTTTACAGTATATGACTATCTAAATTTCAAGATTCCATCATTTTGTTTAACAGGAATTACGCAGAATCAGTTTCCACTCGCCGACGAACCCGTTCAAGGAACGTGGACAATCACTGTATCCAAAAATAAAGACACGCAATCAACCACATTTGATGTGAAAGAATATGGTAAGATTTCTGCTAAAAACTTAAAATCCTTTTCATATACTTTTTGACTGAAAGATAGTCACAATGAATCGTACGATTAAAATCACGCATAAATGGGTTTAAATAAAATTAATAATGTAAACGCGATTAGGTTTCTCGGTTTTTATCACAAACAGTCAAATCGGAGACAACGTGTTACTTTTATTGACATTTCTTAATAATAAATTCAAGTTCATTCAAGTTTCTACATTGAAACATTACAAATGTGATATAGAAACAATACTTAAAAATTGTAATTGGGTGACATGAAAGCTTCCATGAAGAAGACAAAAACAGCATTAATATGAAATTTGTCGTAAATATTTTTTCCTTGTTTTAAGGATGGCAAATATGCCCGAGTATTTTCCACACGTGTGTTAAATTCATTTATTATTCATTTGGAAACATTTTTACGACCTGCTAATATCAATGATTAGAGCATTTCGAGCGGGAAACATTATATTGTCGTTTTGTTATTTATTTCCTAAAGGATTCTTGAAGATCAGCTAGAGATGGTACAGATAACGAAGATTGATACAGAATTGCAGTGCTGAAAAATCTACTATATTATACGACAGCTACATTGTACGATTTAATTTCCTTTAATATTATGAGTAATCTGCGACATTCTCAGTTATTAAAAGCATTTTCCATATTAGTAAAAAGCGGCTTGATATAACAAAAGATAATTTTTTATTATTTCGCATGAGAAAGAAACTTGCTGAAATAAATAAACTGCAAAAAAGTAAGATCGTAATGTCAGTTATTTCAAAAGTGAATCTTGATTTTGATGAATAAATTTTACAAACAATAGAGTTGAGATAGAAGTATAATTTTACAAATTTTAAATGAAATATGAAATCACGACTTCTCTTAAATTAGAAATGTGTAGATTTATGATAAAATCTCAGAAAGAATTGAATGTAATTAAATATATTTATTGAATGTA
>BGPR01030071.1:0-18474 GCA_013235015.1 Araneus ventricosus
AGGAGAGCAGACACTAGGTACTGGCTGTAGCCTGCCTACACCTCCAAGAAGATGCCCCTGAGGGGTTGGTACCGGCGGGACCCTTGTTCACTCAATGCATTTTGATTTGGGCCTATATTGCCCTCCTAAGCTTAAAAGGCGTATTCTCTAATTTTCAGATTTCTCCTATATACTAATGTTTGTGAGCACCTCACAACATTATATTTTTCCAGGATTAGTAGTTTTCTATCATTTCCTAATAAGATACGGCTTTTTTTGCTTAGGAATAATGTCGGTCACGCCTACAAACATTACTAAGTAGAAAAATCTGAAAATAAAAAAAATTTAAAAAAATGAGATATAATGTCGATAATCACTCCTTTCAGATGCACCGTCAATAACGATAATTTTACCCCATGGATCTAGAATGAGAAAAGAGGAAATCAGGGGAGGCAGCTAGAAACCAGAGCCTGCTGTAGAAGGGGAATGGGGTATGCAGCAACTGACTGCATAGATGTTTTTTCCCTTTAGCAAGTAACACTACGTATTTCAGTCGAACTTTTCCTCGGATCGATCAAAAAGATTTCGTCTTTGGTCGATGGGGCCGTTTTTCACCAATGGAAAGTGATGCTGATTTTCATCCTTGTGTTGAAAAACACCTGCTATAGCCCATATCCTGAAAAAAAATCACTTTCCGCGGCGAAAAAACCGTTCCATCGACCGAAAAGATGAAATCGTTTTTGATGGTCCGAGAAAAAAAGTCGATGAAATACATAGTGTCCTTAACTCCGAATAGGTACCGTCGAACCTTTGATTCGCTGCTAGCACTTTGGTTCAACTGCTTGTTCTTTGAAGTTCATTTTATGTGTTAAAATGTTTGTTTTTGACGTGTTTATGTCTGTAATTACCGTGTTCTAGTTCTCTCCTCCCTTCTTGGAGACCAACTTCCTGTCCAGTCTGTTCGGAAGGGCGTCAGAAATGTAGCGGCCCCTGGCTAAATGGTTTCTGAAAACAGCATCTTCTTGTGACAACAACGATCTAAAAGATAACGATGCATGGCTTTCCTCATTCTGTGAACGCCACGGGAGTGTTTTAAAAATTACTTCGGGTGAAGAATGCCAGTTCTAGTCGATCGAAACAGAGTAAGAGGGGGGGGGAAGAGGAAATGTATTTTCCTGAAGATGTAAGGAGATAAAATACATGTTTATTTCATCATCTTGCCGGGCGGTAAAGGTCTTCAAAGGAAATCAGAGATGAGAGAAGAAATCGAAGCAACCCTGACAATCCTAATAAAAGCTGAAATAGTGCTCTGAACTACAAATTAATGCCATTGGTCATCGGAAAGTATGAAACAAAAAAAAAAAACCTTAAAAATACCAAAATGTACAGTTGGCTACAACCCTATTAACACAAGACGTTCTACATGATATCTCCACGATGTTGCTACGATATTCTGAATGCCGCAGACATCGTAAAGATATCGTAAGGAAGATTGTAGAGCATCTTGCACTTATAGGTAAAGCAAATGAAAAGTTTAGATGACAGAGGAAATCTTCTGCTCAGCTAGTTTGACGTGGATCAAGAAAAAAAATTTGCTCTCTTTAATGTTGACACTGTATTAATTTAACAAATTAACCTCCAAGTCTGTGGGAAATAAAACAGCATTTTTTATTTTCCACCAAACTGCAAAGGTCTGTCCTGCATTGCCGATTTAGTCATCAACAAATGCGATATCGAAGAAGTTTAAAGGTCTAGAAGTTTATTTTCAAATTGGAAAGCAGGCTCCTCAAATCCACTAGAATACGAAAATGACCAAATCCAAAACGTTGGAAGGAAAGCGTCGTCTTCCTCCTTTCGTGGGAAAAAAAAACCCACGAATGTTGATGTTACTGAACTGTCGAAGAATGTGCTGTTACTCCAGCTGCAGCCACGTAAGTTCCCATCCAAATCTCGCATAACCTATCTTTTCCCATTTAACGCTGAACAATTCTTAAACTCGACAAATATGTGCTAGTGTTTAGTGGTGCAAACTGGATGAAGATATTATTGCAGAACTAATTTCAGGTCAGTGTATAATAAGTTAAAGATATAGCGGTTAGGATGCCTATCTATACATTTTAAAATAGTAAATTGCAGGAGATACCAACCAGCCTGCCAACTAGACCAATTTCGGCAATTTTATTTCATATGAAATCTAGATATTTCACCATGGTCACCTGCCACCCACTCACCTCCATTTTTGAGATATATCGATAAATTTTTGTAGAGTCTTGAGCTCTAATGCGCCAAAATTATTTTGCTAATCTGCAAGCATATGCTATAGGCTATTAATCCTTCCGACTGCCGAGTTTTTTGAATTACTATTTAGATGCAATGTTTGAAAACATGTTTTAATACTATATTAGAGCCAGAAGAATTATATTACGCAAGGCTTCATTAGTATAATATGATTAATGTTTTAAATATACCAAGAAAACGCATTATCTAGAGAAAAATCGCAGATGCAGAAACAGACTTGCGTTTTAAACCAGGAAATCAAGTGAATAGGCAGTCAGAGGCTAATATTACGGACGAATTAACCTAGTCGCCGTAAGCGCTATTCTCATTTAAACTCTACGAATTCTTTTGTTTCAACATTAAAAACATGTTCCTGATAAACTTGTAGATGAACTTCACTACAGGTATGTAAGAAGGCCATTTGTACTCAATGATAAAACAAAATTAAAAATCCTTTCTCTAATTTTTTATGAAACAAAATTGTTTACATCACCCTTTTATGTATATTTTTATTCTAGTAAAATTTAACTGTAAATTTTCTACTAGTTAATAAAACTTTGTATTTTATAAACTTTAAATTATTCAATTTTAGTATCGCAGCTAGTATGATGACTCTTACACAATGAGTTCAATAAAATTATCTGGGTATATTAGTACATGTAATATAAAACATTGTAGCGCAAATGCTCAAACTATATGCAACGATAACCTATCTAATAACAATACTTTTTTTCTAGGTCCCTACAGTATCGTCATGAAGAGGTTTTAATGCAGCCTGGATATACATGGCAAGGGAATAGGATATCCTTGTAAGTAATAAAATTGTTAATTTTAAGGAAAATATATTATTACAGAAAAGGAGAAGTATAGCATTAACTTAGATGCGCTGTTATTTTATTTGAAAGGAAAATGAAATAGATATGTTGAAAACACACTCAGAGCCTGAACACAAGTTAACCCTTTGCACTGAGAGTTGACGCCTCAATCACCATTCTAGACGGTGTACCATTTTGATTCTTTTCTGATTTCTTTAGTGAGTTTAAGAAACTACCTGCACAAAGTTGCAAATAGTTGTAGAATAATATTGCAGGGAAAATGAACTTGCACAAATTATTTTTTTTTTGCGTTCCAAAGTAATACTATGAACTTTTGTAAATCAAATGAATAATTATGTATTTTGAGGGTCAGTGTGCTACCTCCTTCTTCGTAAACCAGAGGGGTGGGTTGTATGGGGGACCGTCTGTTCTATATTCAAGAACCATGCCAAGTTTTGATGAACAAATCTGATTTGATAACAAATACATAAATAGACAGAAGATAAACACTTGACTAGTAACACACGAACTATAATGACGCATCAAGAATTAGCGTTCTACACATGGAGTTACGACTCTTCACTATACTACAACAAGATCTGTATTTCATTACGATGAGCCCGTAGCTGCTACAAGAACGCAACAAATAAGACTGCCTGTTCCTTGAGAGCTACCAGACTTTTGCCAATATTCTGGTTGTTGAGCAACAGCGCCATCTGGCGGCAACTCATTAGATCACAAACAATTTTAATTATTTCCGAGTACAAAGGGTTGAATCTAGAATACTCTGTTTCTTTTGCCACATCTATCCACAACTCCAATAAGAGATCTAACCTGCCTTTTCAAATGCGTTTAGGTGTTAATGAATTCGTTCGTCATCTTTCTGCGAAATCACGTGAACCGACTCCAATTTTTCCCCTACGAACAATATGTCGTGACCAAATGGTTTTTTTTTTCAGCGGTAGAAATTATGCATATCGATGTATGAAGCTATGAAACAAACACACTCCCCATTGACGGACCACCTTAAGTCAGAAATATAGTTATGCGTAATGATAGAGTGATCTAAAAAGAGAAAAATTTTTAAAATTGGATAATCTGGAAAAAACGAATAAAGATAAAAAATGCATATTATTTGATATAATTTTGACGATTCCAATAACTATTATCATAAAAACGGATATTATCTGAAGAAGGAATTTCAACTGCTTTGCTTCCAGACTGACTCTTATAAAAATATCAGACCATAAGAACACTAACTGTGAAAAGATAACAGGATCACAGGTTATATAAACAACAAAATATATTTAAGAAGGTATGAAGAAAGTAGTATAACCTACGAAAACACAAATTATTAACGTGTTGTATCAATTCAAACAGTTTAATTCACGAATTTCAGGGCAAAATTGTCCATTGAAAATACAATGAGAAGTTTTAGACATCCAAGTAAAATTTGTAGAATGGAAGATTTCTGCTCTTGTTTATTTTACATTAAAATGCCTTTAACTACATAATTCCGGTGTAATGCTAAGTCAATAGAATCTTCAAATCGGAAAATCCAAAAAAGTAATGCAAATAAAGTCAAGGTTTTAATACAAGCAAACAAACAGAAAAACTAGTCCATGCTCATTCCTTCATCATGCATTCATCCAATACTGCGATAAAAAGATCTTAACCGTGTCTGAAAAGTTTAGATGCTAGATGATATGCAATAGTAACGCATCATCATCTTTACTGAGAAGTCATTTAAACTTGATACCATTTTTGCCGAGACAAAGTTTTCGGATGCAATTATTTTATTAGACAGTAGGAATTATAACTGTATATCAATGTATTATTAATTTCAAGCATTAAAACGCCAAATTTTCGTAGTATAACTGAATAAAACAGAATATCGTATGTTATAACATCAAGACAACCAACTGGATATAGATGCATGGAAACAAAGGCATAGTTAAAACCTACAAAGAAACGAATTATAAATACAAAGAAGTATATTTATCAAGATGTGAAATTACGTAAATTAACCAACCCATCTGCTACTTAGAAAGGTCATGTCTATTTAAGTACGCAGGAAGCGCTGTGGAGAATTACTATGTCTGAAGTAAAATTTCCAGTGTGCTCTATTCCTTTTCACATTTGTTTAGAATTCCCCAGTCAGAGATTTAATCGTGTTTTTCAAAATGCTATAAAATCTAATTCCGGTTCTTCCATATTCGCTCATACTGAATTTTTCGAATGGTTGTCTCTTATAACTGCTTGAACAATGCTTTCGTACCTCAAAAGATATTCTGTGTTTCGCAACATAGTTGGTTTTAGAATCGGAATCTGAACTCGAGTATCCATGCGAGGCTACGTTGAAAGTTTCAAACGTCAAAGCTCCTTCCAGCTCTTCTGGCTATTTCTTTTCCTAGATGCAAACTAGTCTCGCAAATCATCAGGCCCATTTGGTTAAGTGGGAAGTACAACTGATGTAGTTGAGAGTACTCTCCTGGTGCCAAGCATATCCCAGTCGCCCATTGTGACTTTCATGTCATTAGGATACTTCCGGAGGAACATACCCATTTACTCTATGTTCTCATCTAAGACCGGTCTTCAATAAAAAATTAGGAGCAGTAGGATCGTCAGATGTAGCCAAGATCATTCCTATTCCATGTGAGATACTTGTGACCAAGCATTATTCCACAAACGATAAAAGCCTCTACGTCTGTGGAAAAGATCTTTCAAGACATTCCTGGTAAAATACCAAGGATGATATCGGATTCAAGCAAGCTCAAAGAAATTCACCCTGTTTTGTATGTGTTCTTGCAACTCAAATTCTATCGCTGGCAATACACTGGATAAAGCTGTCGAATATGTTTGATTACATTCATGCCTATAGAGGCAGGCGACCATAACGCACATCAGATACTTCTCAAAGGAAGGCAACATCTGTGGCTGTGACATCAAAAAATCTCGCCATCTGTGAAAAAGATTTTATATGTTTCTTCAAGCACAGAACGTCACCTCTCTTTGAAAATCTTAGTCAGCAAACAGGTGGGAATAGACGAATTTTGTGCTAACATTTCATGGATAGGCTCTGTTTGCCGAAGATGAGTTCTACTTGTCTGTTTCGACACCAGCTACCTTTCCCATTACTGCAGAAATTATGTAAAGATACGCCATTAAAACTGGCATTAAAACTGTCAGAATTAATGCTAACTGCAAGTCAAAACAGACAGAATTAACAAGCTTTAACTGCAAGTCAAACTGACAGAATTCAATAAGCCAAGTGCTTCAAACTGCAGAAGTTAAATATTAATAGTGTGTTTTTATATAACTGAATGTAATAAACTGTTCTGGTGTATTAGTTCTATCTTGCCATTTCAAATTATAATTTCTTATAATTGAATTTCTGTAAAGTCGTACAAGAACTGATAGGATTGTTTACGGATAGGATGGTATAATTGCTCTACGACAAAGATATCCAGTTTCTAACAGCCTGTCAAGTATTTGGAATGATGAATCAGCAGCTCTTACGATACTTGTCTGCGATTGGAAACAAAAATGCACAAGTGGTTTTTTAAATATACTCTGACGATACTGGTTTGGTAATTAAACGTCATATCGAAAACAAATATTTCTGACGTTCTTTCTTTTAAAAAAGGTTATTTTGGATTTAGGACATAGTATAAGAGCTCAAATCTCGCCAAATTGTAATCATGTTCAAATCTTAAAAAATAAGCAACTGTTTATAAAGGAGTTCTGCACTAGTCTTTGATTATCAGTTTTAACAGCGGATCTAATTTTCGATTCAGGTTACAATCTAATCGAGAGTCAAGCATAACTGGCTGATGATTATATGCAAAAAACTGATATTTTAAGAAATAGATTATTAAGAAGCAAAATGAGGACTGAAATCATTGTGTTACTACTAGATCAGATAAAAATTTGATAAACCATCGGTCTTTGAATAGATGTGTTCCAATTCTGTGTTCTTGCTTTCTGGAACTTCTTCTATTCCTTTACGATTGAGAGAGAAGTTCTAGTTTAGTATTTAAATTCTGTCAAACATGCGGAGTAAAACACCCGGAAAGGCGGGGAGAATTAACTCTAAAGTCCCTAGAATATATTTCCCATTATAAAGAAAGATCAGCAAGTGTAATTGTTAAAGCATTAAATGAGGTCAGAAAGTTGTCAATTACAAAATCAAAATGTTAGAAAACTGCAAAAAAAAATCTGTTTTCACCTTCAGACTAGTTGACTTTTATACGCTCCTTTCAAACTACAAGGCACTTTCACGTATACTATATTTTAAGGCATTGCGGCTACTGGACCGTTTAGTGGGTAAATCGGTATTTGAATTGTTTCCCAGAATTCCAGCATCGTTTTACCACTTTATTCTTCAAATTTCTTTAACTGAGTTGCCATCCTTTCCAAACTTCCTACCAAAACCAGCAGGAGGACGTTTGACCTCTACGTAAGGATTTTAACGTGCAGCAGGCATATAAATGGTGTAATTTTAGTGGAATCGGCTCTCGAACCTAGAACCTCCGGCCCCTAAGCCGACACCTTACCATTAGGCTACCTCATGGTCCTGGAAGGAATCTTTAATATATTTAACAAAATTGGAGACGACAGAATTGGAAAGTTGCCATTGAATGTACCTAGGCTGACTCACACAAGTGATCTAACAGACTAAATGGCTCAGCGCCAATCCGAAATTTACCATGTGTGGAACACGTGACTGGTTGCCTCGGTTACAGCTTGAGTAGAAACAAAATCCAGACGCAGAGCCACCAGCCGAGGCTTTCTGGTGTTTTCGTGAGTGAAGAAATACTATCGCTAAATGATTTTTAAGAACGGCCTCGGCGTGTGTTTGATCTCCGGTTCAAACGCCTCCGTATAAAGAAATCAGATGTCGGGGAAGAAGTGTCGGTATTGTATCACAACGTAAAAAAAAGAAAATAGTCTTTTTTTGATATATTATGGCTTATTGTATCCATGCTAAATGCAGAAATGTCCACTCTAATTCATTTTAGTATTAACCTGCTAACTGCTGAGATAGGTACAAGAGTACCGCCGGTTAAAAATGCGGAGGTTGAGGGAAAAGAAAACACGAGAAATGGAAGCGATTTATTCAAAAGTAATGGCTATTGTTAGCTACACATTTTCCTCATCTACAGGTGGGTAAGGTAAGAGTAAGAAAGAATAAATAAACAGTGTTGATACAAGACTGTACATTGAAACTTTTAATTCAAGAACGCTTGCCGAGGTTTTTAGAAAAGCAAAATATTTTTTCCTTTATGATTGTACTTCCTATCGTACAATGCGGATAGCGACGTGGAATGATTTCTGTATTTTGAGTTGGGAGACGTCACTTTTTTCGCACGTTAATGGAAAAGTGATTGCTCTAACCTAACCGAGGGTACATAGAATAGACCCCTTAGAGTGAGTTATGGGACATAAAAATTATTCATTATGGTCGAGAGACAGAACTGTGAGATGCTTTGGACTAACGAAATCATTCGTATATATAAAAATTAGAATTTATTTTATTTTGATTTAAATTCGAATTATAGACAACATTTTGACTTACATTAATCTTCGATCGCGTAATATAAATGCTGGTAACCAGTTATGACTCGACACATCTGAGAGATTAAAAATTAAATTTTTGCTTAGGCCTGAGAAAGTTGTTGAAAAACTCAAACAAGTTGTAAAAAAGGTGAGTTTGAAAACGCAAATATATAACAATAAACGCAAGTATATAAAAAAAATAATATATATACAAATAAACGCAATTTCAGGTGACAAAATTTGAAATCAAAGAACTGGTCTTGGATACAAAAAACACCGTTTAGCTTTAGTTTAGTTATATTAACGTCCCATTTTGAAGCAACACGAGGGCTATTTTGGGACCGAACACCGTTTAAAACATATCACTTGAACTCACTTTTAGGATATTATTCAGTAGGTGAAGAAAATCACTGTTTCATTACATTGTACATTTCTTACTACATTGAATGTTCTCTGTATAATTTATAATTTCGTATAATTATTTCCAGATATGGTAGTACTTGAATCCAAAATCATTTTGGGATTTTCCCTCATGCGTCACTATTGTTCATACTTGAAATTATACATATTTTTTCCGTTTCTTGGCAATTCATGGGGTACAGGTTTACTGACGCCAAAAAAAAGCTACTAAGCCATTGGTTTTAGATCGATTTGCGTTCACGGAATTCAGGACGGAGTTGATGCTTGCTTTAGTAAGGTTCCTAGAAAATGACAACTGTTTTCTTTTGAGAAATAAATCGACACTTTGAAATAATATATCGAAAACTAGGATCAATAACATTAAACTGAAAATCACTCCAATATGATGATGGGCAAATTGCCTCTTCATTCGAGAGATTTCCCCACAAATTTGACGTATTTAAATAGATATATATGCGAGAGAAATGTTTCACATTGATTGAAAACAAATAAAAAATAAATATGTTTCATGGTGAATTTTTTTTTATTTATATATTTCTTTTATTCAAAAAACTTCTTGGTAAACAACATTCCGTGTGAAGTATTTTTTCGTTGGTTAATAATTTTATTATAATTCAATAACTATAAAATTCTCGGTTTGTAGAAAGCAAAAGTCAAAAGTTAATATTTAAAGGGAATACTTTTTCGGAAATTCTAATCAAACAAAGCACTTCTCTGCTTGTCAAACTTTACAAAAAATATTACTTCAAATTATATCATCATCACGATTACAATAAATAATCAGATGCACGTGGCATCCAAACTATATCACACGCATGATATACCCTGACGTAATTTACTACTTTCTATTAAAAAAAAACGGAAATTAATGTGAAATATATGATTATATAATTTAAACTTTCTCGGAAACTATTGAATATAGCGAGATAAATTTTATATCAATTGATGAAAATTTTATTTCACAATTTTAGAGCTATTAAGAAATTTGAACGACAACCCTATTGGAAAAAACATTCCGGTATAAAAAAATAATATACCGGTTTATGAAACACGGTTCCGGTATGATACTGGATCCGGTATCATACCGAAACCAGTGTTCTTGATAAATCGGTAGTTTCATACCGATCCAGTATCATACCGAACCGGTGTTTCATAAACCGGTATGATGCTGGATCCAGTGCATGATACTGGATCTGCATGATACGGTTCCAGTATGAAACCAGAACCAGTATCAAAACCGGTATCAAGGCCTTCGTATCATTGATTATAGAACTGTGCCTGAATAGGGTACATATTATGATACAGGACTATCAAATTAATAATTAAATCATTCAATAAAAAATATATTGTATATATATATATATACGAATCAGCTTTTATTTTTGCTTCTTGATGCTTTAATTTAAATCAGCACAGAATAAAATATTTTAGCCTCTAAAAAAGATATTTTCCTTCTTCAAAATAAAACTAACAAAGAAAATTATGAAAGTGATAACCAAATGAATAAGAGTTGCAAAACAATATAATTATTCTAAAACTAACTAAAAACAAATTAGATTTATTATTATTAATGAAGAGATTGTGGTCTTACATCTTATCACTATGAGCATAAAAAAAGACAGTATTATGAATAAATAAAGTCGTAAGCTGATTTCCCTTTTAATGCTTTCACCTTAGTCAAGAAAGATTAAATTTTTTTGGCCCTGAAAAAGGATTTTGTTTTTATGTAGTGAAAGCACTGTGGTCAAAATTCAACAGTCATTGATGTATCAGAGAATCTCTAAACATTTTTTAAAAATGATTCAACTCATTCCACGATATATAAATACATACATAAAATCATGAATATATGCATTGTAAATATAATATATTGCCCTTATGAATATTACAAAAAATTCTCATTCTTGTATATACAAACATGATTTGAAAAATTTTACTATTATTCACTATAAAAAAGCCAGACATCTCGTATAAGACACTTAATAAATGGAGTATATTTGCACTACTACACTAAAAAAAAAAGAATTCTCTTAAACAATTGATATGCATTTTAAAAAAAAAATTAATACTATATTGTAGGTAAAAAAATTTAAATTATATACAAAAATATAAGCTACATAAGCATATAAAAAGGGGTTATGTTAATGTTCACGGTGCATTTGTAAACACAATATATACCTCTTGGTCGAAGAGATAATTGAAACGCTTAATAAATGATCTGATCTAGACAAAACTAACATAAAGTTGGGCATGTGTAAAACCAGTACAGTAAATTCTTTGATTATCCAGCTTCTAAGTATCCGAAATCCTAACTAACTGAAAAATTAGAAAATGAGTTTTTTCAAAAAATCTACATCAGAGTGCCAGGAATTTACACGCCCAAACTGTTCCATTCACAAGGGCAATTTATTTCTGAATGCAAAGATCCGTTCTACACTGAGGGTCGTAGAAGGAAAAAAAAGCAATATACAGTACAGTAACGCAAGCCAGACTTGTTTTAACGGGGAGGGATCTAAAGCAAACCAAAGGAGAAAAAAGTTCCTCATCCTCCGCCGAAAAGCAAAATCGACAACGAAAAAAAAAAAAAGCCCTAGCTATTGTCCGATGGATGAGCGGTATTCTGGGAATTAAAAATCGTTTTTTTTGAGCTTGACTCAATCATTTCCTGCTTCAATAACGTTACGCTGTAGTTTTGTCACTATTAGACTTTGTTGTACAGCACCTGCTGCACAGTCTTTGGGGCTGGCATCAAATTTTAAAGTAGCATTATCACTGAACTTTTTTTTTTTACTACTACGTTGGTTTGTCAAGTGAACGGCCAACCTCATGATTACCTATAATGAGGTTTTCAAGAAAGAAAATTCAATGAGTTTTAACATCGCTCAGGAGCACTTACATCATATATCTGCATTTATGAACAGAAAAAACCTGTAGGAATAATATTGCAAAACTATGTAACCCTAATACGTTTTATAGATCTTCTTTCTTCAACATGTCTCAAGTTGGAATTCCAACTGCATTCTCCATTTCAGAAATAGAAGAGGATAAAACTATAGATCAAACTGTACCTGATTAAGTGGGTGAAATATTTTTTGTTTGTATTAACTTCGTTAGCAACTGGATAAAATGCAAATATCTCGATTTGCTGGGGCTCACTTCACCTCCGACAAATATTGCAGCAACCTCTCTGTCCTTGAAGTAGGTGCATTTATACCTGCATGTCGAAATCTGGATGTTCCTATAAAACCATTTTAACATTTATGCTGGATTAGATTGCATCAATTGATGCATCTTGCAGATATGATTCCGCAAATGGATTTATGCTTCTGCAATAAAGTGTCCAACTTCCCGACATAGAGTGAAGGCAGGCTTGATTATTCTCCATACGTCTATTCCTTGTCGCTCACTGAGTCAGATATGTATAATTGTCCATAGCCAGGTCTGTTGCGCATTTGAACAGAGAGGAGAAACCATATGATAAATCTTGACCATGTATATGGAAACACTATGGACATGTTCAAGACGTGCTCTTTATTTTCAGCCCCCATAGATGCAAAGTGCTAATTGCAGCATTATATTTTCGAATTTGCTGTTGATAGTTTTTTTTTTGCTACCTGTGAATTGGTGTGAGTAATTGCTTAGTAAGATTCTAGAGCTTCTGTCAGATGAACTTTCATATCACGATGATTTGGTATAGTTTTTCCTCGAGTTCACTTTGTTTTCTACAATAAAATTCATCACAAAATTAGTACACATCAGGACATATTGCTACAGATAGGTTCTGGGATATTCACCAATTTGAGAATGAAATTACGATTTGCTCTGGGTTGATCAGGAACGTTTTCTACTAGTCTAAGCTTATCAGCTTTATTTCTAGCTGATCTCCCTTTGAAGCGTGCGTTTTATCAAAATTCTCATATAAATGTCCGAATGCTGTTCCTCCGCAGATTATAATAAAGCACTGGTAGACTTCATTAGCATGAAGAAATTAACGAAATATTGAAAAAAAAATCACTTGCAGCACTGCTACCATACGCTTCTGACCATAGCCGAAATGTAAACAAACTGGCCGTTGCCACTGTATGAAAAGATTCTTTTTCCGTCATGTTCTATTTCTCTGCTTTAGCGTTTTATATATACAGATTTTCATTGCATATATTCATATTTTATGCATATGTTTGTATATATCGCGGAATAGAGTTGAATTCATCTTTTAAAAAATGTTTAAGATAATTCTTTTCGAATTTGTCACAATTGTGGTAGGCATAAGAGAAATTCATATTTTTGAATATATCAGTATATATGGCTTATTATAATTTTTAAAAGCATAACATTTAAATATGTATTATAATTATATATATATACCTATGGAAGTGTAGTACGTGGCGGGGAAAAGCTTCATTTTTTGCTGATGGCAAATGACCGGTTTGATAATTGGTAACAGTCGTAACTGATAATCAGAAATAAACAGAACCTTCATTTTTTCCTCCAAACCTGAACTTTTCGACATTTCTTAATCTTGAGCTTTAGAATATGGAATGATAGCCTTGCAGCTAAAAACTTCCAAAGCCTTCAAATCAATCCAGAAGCTCCTGATCTTTTTTCATGAAATACTCTGCAGCAATTTACAGGAAGCAAAACCATCAATATAAATTGAGGAATATAATGCCGTATTAGCTTTGCATCTAAGTGTATGTATTTGTATATCGGAAGGAGTTGAATCATTTTTAAAAAAATGTTTAAGAGATTTGATACATCAATGCCTGTTGAATTTGACTTCCTACGCTTTCAATACATAAAAACAACTCTCAGGACCAAAAATTTTAATCTTTCTTTGACTAAGGTGAAAGCATTAAAAGGAAATCAGCTTATTACGACTTTTATTTATTCATAATACTGTCTTTTATGCTCATAGTGATAAGATAAGACCACAATCTCTTTCATTAATACATTAAACTTAATTTGTTTTAGTTAGTTTTTAGAATAATTATATTTTGTTTTGCAACTCTTATTCATTTGTTATCACTTTCATAATTTTCTTTGTTAGTTTTATTTGAAGAAAAATATCTTTTTGAGGCTAAAATATTTTATTCTGTGCTGATTTAAATTGAAGCATCAGAAGCAAAATAAAGCTGATTCATATATATATATATATATATAAATTTTACAATATTTTTGCTAAGACACGCAGTGTTTTCATTGTAGCAAGCAAAGCGAGCAAGGTTTGCGTAGCAAACATGGGAGGATTGCAATCCTCCGGGAGATTGGCGATCTTTCACGAGCAGGGACTGAGCCGCCTAGTAATAACTAATTTTATTTTAAAAAATTAGATAACGCCTACTTTAGGGGGCTTATCTCTCTCCCTCCGCGGATCCACTTCCATACACATATATGGTTAATCAAACTTTTTATATTACAAGTATTTAAGTTAATGTTACGCACTTATTACATGTATTTAAACCAGTATACTGTCTTAAATACTTCCAGTATATTTTTATACTGGTTCAAAATTTCCAGTATGTTTTCATACTGGTATCAAAATTTCCAGTATGGTATCATACCGGCTTCTAAATTTCCAGTGTGGTATCATACCGGCTTCAAAATTTCCAGTATGGTCTCATACCGGCTTCAAGATTTCCAGTATGGTTTCATACCGGCTTCAAAATTTCCTATATGATTTCATACCGGCTTTAAAATTTCCAGTATGTTTTCAATGGTTCCGGTATCATTTTGATACCGGTATTTTGAATTTTTTCCAATAGGGAATTACTCTTTTAATTTTAAAATTAATGAAATTTAGGTTCTCTAACAATGAAATCATGCTGTTTAACATCTCGCAGTGCTATGACGCGAGTTTTATTGTTAGTGAGGTCAGAGCTTTACCGAGAGACAGATCTGGGCTATTATATTAGTTATTAAGAGATGAAACATAGGCATAGAAATGTTTGCCGGTATTTAAGAAATATCCTGAAAAATTTTGAAATTTTGGAAATAAAAAGAAACGTTTTAATCAGACGCAACTCGTCTCCTAGATTAACATGTCCCTCACGGAGACTAAAGCTCCTTGCACACACACCGATTCGTGTCGACCGGTTTGAAATCGGTCTGTAACATTCCATTAGTAGTGTATAGAGAACAGTTGGAGCTTGCACACTAACGGCGCCTACAAAAAACCGATAGACTGTTGAGAATTGCCACTGCGCTTCGCCGACATCGGCAGCTGCGAGGGGTCCCAGTGACATATGTAAACCTACTGGCGCTTGCACACACGCCGATTTCAGCCGATCGACTTCGCTCTCGTGGCGAAATAATAAAATTAGTAACATTTTGAAAAACATATTGAACAATATTTTTAGAGATTTTTTTTCCTTTATTGATATTTTCAGTATAAGAATGAGAAAACTACTTATACACAAAGAAATTTTTAATTTATAGTTAAAAATAATGTTCTCAGTTCCGGATTAATTTGTTAAAAGACCAAGCGCTTTAACATTTAGGGTCTCTGAAAATATATATATGCTTTTTTACATTTGAACAAGTCGGTTTTTCTAATTTTAAAATAATATTAATGATTCCGCATACATTCCATACTTTTGTTACTATTTTTTAATTACATTTTGTACTTGCTTTGTTATTTATTTTTAATTAGCTTAATAAATCTTTGTTGAATAATTGCAATGCCTTAAAGTTAGTTAAAGTTAATTTAACATAATTTTCTAATGAATTTTCATTTAACATAATTCGCTTTTAAATAAGAATAATTCTTAAAACAACTTTACTCTCCGACAACCTTAGAAGTAAATATAGATTTGCTGTTTTCACATTGGTTTATCTTTTAGTTTTGATTTATTAACGTAATAAATGGAAATTCAATTTTTTTCGAATGTTGTAGTGATTGCTTTCCACAATATTAACACATTATAGTTTGATTGTATTGCCAAGTCAATTTTTAAGGTGTCCGCCTACGTTGTGAACCCATTTTCTGTCGAAAATCAAAAACATTTTTTTCGTTCCGGAATATGATTTCAATTGAATTTTTAATTTTTTATTTATATTAATATATAATTTTATTTTATTTTTATATTCATGGCTGCTTTAAAAACGAAATTTTTACTTCAGATTGCGGTAGATATTTAACCCAGATTCTTTTAGTGGCCTTGCACTTATTTTGTTCATTGTTTACATAATGTACCTGATGGAGTCAAATAACTCACCATACTATATGGCATCTAATCCCAAAATTTCTTTTATTTTAGTAAAGCGATAATCGGAAATGAAATTAGAAACATTTTAGTAAAACTTAGCAGCTGAAAATGGAAAACTAAATAAGTATTTGTTTTTCATTGCTTTCATTTTAGTTGCAATTTAGTTTAGTTTTAAGAACTACATAACACTTGAACTTTGTAATTAATTTATGAACCAATATAGGCTTTCGAGGCAATGTGCCTGAATTTTGTATAATGTAAACTGTCGTTTTATATGACGTTCAACAAACATTGAGAATTTCATAAACTTAAAAATTAATTTACTACTTAGAAATTATGTACGATTTTTATCAGTTATTAGAGGATATTTTACACTTGAATAAATCCATAAAAGTTAAAATTATATTGTCAAATTTGCCGGTTTGTATTTCATAATTCACATATTTAAACTAAAACTGTCTTGTTCCATTCAAATTGATCTCCGATATTTCGGCGACATTGTTAGTATATGAGAAAGGTATTTTTAACTAATCTTTACAGGAAAGTAAAAAGAAAAACATCTGTTAAACTATTCATGTTTTCTTTTTTGAAATGAAAACAAGCATAGATTATGTTGGTTTGAAAAATTAATATTACATATTTTTCATTTGCACTTCATATTAGTTCAGTATTTAGCTCGAAATAACTCGATATTACTTAAGTTATAATATACTTTTGTCAATTTAAAACATTTTCATTATGATAATTTCATATGTAATTATTATTATCGATTAAATATACTAATAATAAAGGTACATAGTAAGTTAAGTAAAATTAATATTTCAAAAATTTATTTAAATACGTAAAAAAATTAAAGTATTTAAATAGTGATTTTAGTTTGTGATATGTTGGCTAATTATTGTGTTTTCTTTTCTAGTATGGCAGAAGAAATTGATAATGCATTCGAGAATGACCAGGTTTACATCCGGTATAAACACGAAACGGTGTGTGTGCGCAAGGAACGCATCGCCTGTAAAAAGCCGAACATCTTCAAAACAGGTCGACACGAATCGGTGTGTGTGCAAGTAGCCCAACAGTGTGCTGGAGAAGAAACCACGATACCTTTGTATGAATGGTAGGGAGCCGGGTAGTTACTAGCAGTCCCACCCCTTACTCGGCAAAACTTGCACTTAGATACAAAATATAAGGGTGTTTCATCTCACAGATTAGATGTGGCCGGTTGGTTAAATTTATAAGAAATTCAAGGACAACAGTAAAAATTCAAATTACCAAAGAATTCGGAATAAAAATGTTCGAATTCGCCAAATTTTACTGAACTAGTATAATCACTAGGACAAGATTTTATATATTGATAAAAAATGTTTTTCTATACAAAAAATATATTTTTAGAAGCACCAAAGTAAATGGTATGAGATATCTAAACAATTAATTTCCTTTACAATTTAGTCGTGAAAAAATGTGCATGAAATGAACGATGTTCCTACTTTACCTTCCAGCGCGCGCGCTTACGCAAATTTTACGACATAACGTGCATCGTGTTACATTTATATCGTGTTATTTTACAAAAATAAATGCAACTTTTATTTATGTTATCTGTATTTATTAGCCTAGTAGTAAACAAAGATTTTATAAATAAAATTGAACTTAAATTTATAAAAAAACGATATAAATACGATGCACAATTCAAGCAGCTCTTGCAAACGGCGTCCGCTGGAAAGTTAATGTTTACAAGAATGGAATACGACTGACGAACGAAATTTGGCTGCGGATTGTACTTGGTAGTTATAACGGCAAACAATATGTAATAATGATCTGTGTTATTTATACAAGCAATAAAAGTTTATACAATTGTGCTAACATTTTATCAACTTCCATGTATAATTAGAGATTCAATACAATAGAACTTTTAAACAAAATTAATCATTGTTATATTCGAAAGTAACGTTACTCACGTGACGAGTGTAGTTCGTCAGCCTAAAAAAATCGATGAAGGGCCAAAATCATCATTTTACCGCAATCGGTTTATGCATTAAAATGTAAGAAAAATGAATATTTCGAATTTCAGAAGTGTACGGAAGAGATAAGTAAACACAAAAAACACTCACGAGTCTTGTGAACACCAGTTTAATTTCAAAATACTCATTTCTCGTTAAATTCATTCAAAACTTCGATAAGAGATTTAAAAATGTTTTTGAAATACTTAGGAGCTTGATGAATCG
>BGPR01030072.1:7580-18904 GCA_013235015.1 Araneus ventricosus
CAATGCGGATGAATCTCTCTAAGGAAAAACTAACAGTAAAATACATTTACATAGAATACGGTCACTCGAATATAACCATTCCGGATGAATCTCTCTAAGGAAAAACTAACAGTAAAATACATTTGCATAGAATACGGTCACTCGAATATAACCAATGCGGATGAATCTCTCTAAGGAAAAACTAACAGTAAAATACATTTACATAGAATACGGTCACTCGAATATAACCATTCCGGATGAATCTCTCTAAGGAAAAACTAACAGTAAAATACATTTGCATGGAATACGGTCACTCGAATATAACCAATGCGGATGAATCTCTCTAAGGAAAAATAATAGTAAAATAAAAATTTACTTGTTGCTTTTTAGTGCTTTTTTCGTTTTCTGAGATTTAAAATTTTTTTAATTGTTTGCTTCATATTTATTATTTCTTTTTGGAAAATAAGTTCATTCCCATTTTTTGTTTATCTAACTTCTGAGCCTAAACCCCCTCCCCCTACTAGGGTACCGGCGCTTACTCATCCCGGGTTGCTAGTCCGGGCTCAATAGCGTGCAGGGATGAAATTCACAAAAAAAGTTATCTTAAATTCACGCCAAATTTATCATCAACGAAGTAGGGGAAACAAAATTATCTTAAAATATTTTCCATGCAACTTTATTATTTTCTAGTGTGGTTGCATGCCGCCGTTTATAATTCTGAAAACATAAGAAACTAGCGGAATACTTGCCTTATCTTTCTGGTATACTTGCGCAATATGGCGCGTTTGGCGTCAAGTTTCGCAGCCTGGTAAAGAAAACCTAGTATGCATTTTGTTTCTCTTTTCTCTAACGGATTGCGACTAAAATTTGACATATATTCACAATTTTGATGGGATCGCATATCGAATTTCAGTTATGTAGCTTATTGCATTTTTCAGTTATGGTGTTCACGTTCACATATACAAGAATAGACAGACAGACAAGCAGTTAAGCCTTTGGCGTATCTAGTCCAAACTTTGTCACAGATCAGTGATCAGTGTGACAGATCAGTCACCATTTAGTGATAAAACTATAAACCAAATTTCATTTAGCTAGCTTGTTGGATTTTCTAGTTATGTTAATATGCACTCGGAGGGGCACTCAGACAGCCTTTCTTTTGGCGGATTTCGTCCAAAATTTGACGGAAATCTTTAATTTTGGTGTGAAGACTCATACTGAATTTCATTAGTTTACGGTGCTGATTTTTGTTATTATTGTGCTCACAGACAGACAGACGTAGAGACAGACAGAGAGACATAGAGACAGACAGACAGGCATAGAGACAGACAGACAGGCATAGAGAAAGACAGACAGGTATAGAGACAGACAGGCATAGAGACATAATTCAGAAAATGGCCTTTTCGAATTCGGTGAGATCTAAAACGTTGAAACTCATCAAAATCTCGAGATCTGATTTTTAACGATTACAATACTTTCCCTTCTCACAACTGATATCCTATTTCTCAATATAATGGCCTCCCTATGTTGCTCTTGAAAATTAAACAAGAACCAACTACAGAAAAATTTGTACCAATTTTCAACTGGTGTCAACCTTGTGTGCCTTGCCTTCAATACACACCTTCTTTTCCTCAATTTTTTCATTCGTAATAATAAAAAATGGTTAAGAAAGCCATTTTGCCTCATTCATTTGTCCCCTTAAGGGGACATACGACTGTTAAAACTCGAAAATTTTCGATTTTATGTCAAAAAATATACAGGGTGACCCAAAAATCCTTGACACATTTCAAAATTTAATAAAAAATAAAAAAATTGAGATATCAGTGTGCAGTTTTCACTAAATTGCATTACGCGGCATAAAGTTTTTTTGCCATAAAGAATGGTTTAATTGTCTGCATATAGATAACGCTAGTGGTACAGCATTAGCTTAGTAAGGTTAGCTTCCAATCCGTCACTGTATGTAAGTATGACGGCTTCAACGGAAAGAGCAAACTGTGTCGGTTGGTACTTTGAAACAAAGTCGGTTATTCAAGTTCAAAGAAAGTTTCGTAAAGTTGTTCCTTGTCGAAACAGCATTTTGTCATGGTCTCTGGTGATTTTTAGGAACTGGAAGGGTGTAGGAGAGACAAAGAAGTGGTTAGGCCACGCACATCAGATGCTGCTGCTGAACGAATCCGCCAAATGTTTATTCGCAGTCATAAATGGTCAACACGAAATGCTTTTCGGGAATTAGGAATTGCAGGAAATGTCGATACTGTTTTTCGCTGCAGACATTTATTAAAATTAAATTTTTTATTTATTATCAATTTCTTTATGTCAAAAAAATTTTATGCCGCGTAATGCAGTTCAGTGAAAACCGAACACTAATATCACAACTTATTGATTTTTTAATAAATTTTGAAATGTGTCAATGACTTTTGGTTCACCCTGTATATTACTTCCCTGTCTTTTCTGAACAATTAAAAATAATCCGCGTTAAACAATTCCCATAATTATGAAAGTTTTGAAGGAAAATGTATCAGCTCTTCAACGTAAACATTGAATATAGCCATATTTTTAAAGCATTATATCTCAAAATGTGTTTTTAATGGATATTGCGCGCACGATATCTCAAGAACTATTGAATATTTTTACATAAAAGTTTTACCGAATATGTATTGTGCTATGTTCTACAAATTGAACCACAGTTTTTTACATATTTTCTCCAAAGAAGTTTTTTGGGGGTTAGAATTGTTGAAATTTTAACAACTTTTAGCATTTTTATTTTAAATAGGTATATAAAATAGAAATTAAATTTAAATGTTAATAAATTGTGATTCAGTGTCTTAAACAGACTTTTTGGATTACTTCGATACCCAAAATATTGTGTTTAGATAAATATTTTATCCGTAATCATGCGCAAGGCGTCTGTCTCATTTTTTTCTCCATAGATTATACCCATATTTATTACTTTCCAAATTAAATGCATACCAACATGAAGGTTTGGAAATGTGCGTACTATAAGAGAAAGAACAGACATTTTTCTACAAAAAAGTAAGTTTGTGAATTGGATTGTTTCAGAAATATAATGTATCGAATTTGACAGTTTTCCACCATTTTTTCGAGGTTTTTACGCGGGTCTATGTCCCCTTAATCAATTTCCAGCCTTTTGGCATAGATCAATGGGCAGTGACATAACTAGGGTAAGTGGCTCGCGGGCCATAATATGATTAATCATCATTAATGAATCATCATCCCCCTCCAATAATCATTAATGGTTTAGCTTGTGTGAACGGCTCCTGAGGGCATGGCATTTCTTCGCCTCCTGATTGTATTTGGCTTTATAAAGTGACATTATCGCACTAACGCTATGTCATCATGACCAGTGGCGTAGCAAGGGTAAGTGGCGGCAGGAGAATAATGTTTTTCTACACCAGTCCTCATCAATAGTTTAGTAAGCGTAAATGGCAACCAGAGAATGGTATTATTTTTATACTTCCTCAACATATTTTGCTTTAAAAATAGCATAAACTTAGTAGTGTTTAGGCTTCATGGCACCTCTCCCCAAGACTGTGTTCGCTACGCCACTGTTAGTGTGTAGTTTAGTTACATTAACATCCTGTTCTGGAGCAACACTAAGGCTATTTTGGGATGGACCTCGTAATTTTGAACCGCGGTCGGATGACGAGGACGACACCTGAGCTGCACCCTCTCTCCACACCACACCATCGAGAGGACAATTGGCACCCCTAAGTAAGATTTAGCGTGCAACAGGCCCAGTAGACGACGTATCTTCAGTAGAATTAGGTTTCGAACCTGGAGCCCTCCGACCCCAAAGCCGAGATCTTACTACCGCGGCCTCTGTCAGTGTGTAATCGTTTCGTGGAAGTTTAATGAATAATTCAAGTTAACGAACACCATACAGGGATATTATTAACTATGGATCCATTTGATTGATTTGTTTTCCTGTGCAGAGCTGCAATTCTGTCCTCAGAGCCGTGAGAAATATTTTTGGACAGAAAAGGCTCGCAAGTGGAAAAGGTTTAAGAAAACCTGACTTGAAAGCATCATTGAATGCGGCAGGAAATTAAAGAAAGGATGGAGGAAATCAGTGGACGACAAATTCGCTCTTCCAAGAAACACAGAAAATTGAACTCTGATTTCCAGAAACAATTATCATTATAAGTAACATATAAATACATGTAAATGTTTCCTTGAAGCTTAGAGAAAGACTCGCTACACTATTTTCCCGCAAAATCTCTTGCTTTCGCATTAATGAAGCGCTGCTTCTGATGTTTAATTCATGGAGGATAGCAGCATTAATACTATGTAAATGGATTTTTTAAATGATTCCTCGAGATGTGATTGACACGCATGGGCGATGACGAAATATAGTGACTGATGAATGCAGATTACTTTTACAGCTTTCCGCTACTTACAATTCTTTGATTGTATTAAAGTGATTACTGATATACATATGTAATTTTCTTCATATAAATGTATGGGGCTGTGAAAGTGGCC
Source organism: Araneus ventricosus (assembly GCA_013235015.1). Classification (NCBI taxonomy): domain Eukaryota; kingdom Metazoa; phylum Arthropoda; class Arachnida; order Araneae; family Araneidae; genus Araneus; species Araneus ventricosus. The sequence goes on from BGPR01030072.1 coordinate 12,057, forward strand.
TAGTGTCCTTCGCGACTTTGAAATAGGAAAGGAACGAATTCAACACTTGATTCTACTGAAGATCCACAATTAGGCAGGCTTTAAGCACACCTTGTTACGCCAAACCATATTTAGTTAGAAAAATGAGGAAAATTATATACATATTACGGAAAATTAATTGAAATATTTAACTATATATATATATAGTTAAATATTTCAATTAATTAAAACATGTGTTATATTTTCAATATATACAGATATTAATCTAAAAATTAAAATTAAAATCAAATTACCTTATCAATAATCATACAAATGAAATACAAAAGAAAGTTTGATTAAAGACTATTACACTATGAAAAAACAACAACCTAGAATTGGAATTCCAACAATAAAATGCCTATCAGCCTTGGGAACTGATATGTGTCGCATTAAATCTAGATTTTATGCCACCAACCCTCTGCGAAAGCCAATTGTTGGAAAAACGAAAAATAGGGGAATAAATCCCCAAAATCTTTCAAGATTAGAAACGAGAAAGTATATAACTTATAACATACCTATTCCACTTCAGATAATAGAGTTCAAAGTAATTGTTGAGTGTTATGCATAGAAAAGTCGTCGATAGAAAAATAAATCTTTAATGAAACAACTCAACAGAATAAGTATAAAATAGAAACAATTATTACCACAAGTTGTGGGACATCGCTTCACCTACATCACCGCTGGAGTGCGTGCTTACAATATGATTTTCTATAAGGGTGGATAGTGGTTAAATTAATCCATTTTATGATTATTAATTCGCAAGGGCGAATAATTAGTTAACTATTCTGCAAGGGCAGATATTTTGTATACAGTTCCATACGTTGACCACGCTGCAAAGACGGGTGGTATGCATTATGGAATACTAGCCACTCCTGAAGTGAGTGGCTGCTCTCGCTCCCATCCAAGCTCGTAATGATTAATTTCTCGATTGAGTTGTAGGTGGCGCTTCAAGTGCACGTTACCTAACAGTAATCGCTGTCGATTAGTAACATTACGAAGACAAATGTTTCGTAATTGTATAGGACAGTGACACTTTTATTTACTATAACGGGTCTCATTTTCTAAAAGTTTAAGAAACCTTTATCGAGAGGTTTCCGCAATTCTCTTTCATTTTTGAAAAAGGATACACAAGTGATATCTTGCGTTCTAAGTAGGCAGGTTTCTCGAAACTTGTCAGCAAAAGTTTCCACCTCTGTTAATAGAGTTCAAAATAATTGCTGCCGATTCGTAGCATTCCGAAGTCAAATTTTTCATAACTATGTTGGTGGTGCCACATTTACTTAGCCCTAAAGGGGTGCCATTGCAAAGAAACTCTTTCTAAATGTTTCTACAGTACTGTTTCACTCAAAGTGCGGGATACATAAAGAGGCTTGGCATTCCATGTGGACAGGTTTCTCTAAACTTGCAAGCAAATGTTTCCACCTCTGCTGAGTTCAAAGTAATTGCTGTCGATTGGTAACATTATAAAAAATAAATTTTTTGCAAATATATAGTATACTGTCACTTTTATTGAGACCAAAAAATATCACAATTGCTAAAAGTTTAAGAAATCCTTATCTAGAGATTTGTACAGTTCTGTTTCACTCAAAGTGCGGGATACGCAAGAGAAACCTGCCACTCCATCTAGGCTGTTTCTCGAAACTTGCAAGGAAATATTTCCACTTCTGTTATAATAGAGTTCAAAGTAAACGCTATCGATTAGTAACATTACTAAAACAAACATTTTCGTAAATATATAGGGTAGTGATACTTTTATTCAGCTTGAAAGAGGTCGCCATAGCTAAATGCTTAAGAAACTCTTATCTAGAGGTTTGTTGTAAAGGTTTCTACGGTTCTGTTTCACTCTAAGCCTGGAATACTCAAGAGATCTGCATTCAATGTAGGCAGGTTCCTCGAAACTTTCAAGCAGATGTTCTGCTAATAAAGTTCAAAGTAGTCGCTATCTATTAGTAACATTATGCAAACAAGTTTTTCGTAAATATATAGGGTAGTGACACTTTTATTCGAAGTAATCTTTGTCGATTAGTAACATTACTTAAATATATTGGATAGTGACACTTTTACTCAGCCCATACGGGGTCGTCATTGCTAAAAGCTTAAGGAACCAATATCTAGAGGTTTCTACAGTTCCGTTTTACTCTAAGCCCGGAATACTCAAGATATCTAGCATTCGATGTAGGCAGGTTCCTCAAAACTTGTAAAAAAATGTTTCCACCTAGTACTAAATGTTTCGATTAGTAACATTAAGTAAATATATTGGGTAGTGACAATTTTATTCAACCCAAAAGAGATAGCCAGTGCTAAAAGCTTAAGAAACCAATATCTAGAGGTTTCTACGGTTCCGTTTCACTTTAAGCCCGGAATACTAAAGAAATATAGCATTTGATGTAAACAGTTCTTCGAAACTTGCAAGCAAATATTTTCACCTCTGCTTATAAAGTAATTGCTGTAAATTACTTTATAAGCAGAAAGCAAAAGATTTGAAAGCAAAATTTTCGTAAATATATAGGGTAGTGACCCTTTATTCAGCGTAAAAAAGAGGTCGCCGTAACTAAAAGTTTAAGAAACCCATATCTCGAATTTTCATATTTATGTTTCAATCTAAGCCCGGAATACTCAAGAGATCTGGCATTCGATGTAGGCAGGTTCCTCGAAGCTTTCAAGCAAATGTTTCTACCTCTGGTAATAAAGTTCAAAGTAGTCGCTGTCTATTAGTAACATTATGCAAACAAATTTTTCGTAAATATATAGGGTAGAGATACTTTTATTTAGCTTTGAACGGGTCTCCACTAGTAAATCCTTAGCTAGAGGTTTCCACAATTCTCTTTCACTCTAAGTGAGGGATGCATAAGAAATTGGCAGGTTAGTTAGGTTCGATAGGCAGGTTGGCATTCGATAGGCAGGTTGGCATTCGATAGTCAGGTTATACACACACTGGACATTAGCAAGCAAATGTTTCTACCTCTGGTAATAAAGTTCAAAGTAGTCGCTGTCTATTAGTAACATTATGCAAACAAATTTTTCGTAAATATATAGGGTAGAGATACTTTTATTTAGCTTTGAACGGGTCTCCACTAGTAAATCCTTAGCTAGAGGTTTCCACAATTCTCTTTCACTCTAAGTGAGGGACGCATAAGAAATTGGCAGGTTAGTTAGGTTCGATAGGCAGGTTGGCATTCGATAGTCAGGTTATACACACACTGGACATTAGCAAGCAAATGTTTCAACCCTGCCAATAAAGTTCAAAGTAATCGCTGTCGATCAGTAACATTACGAAATCAAATTTTTCCTAAATATAAAGGATAGTGAAGCTTTTATACAAGCTAAAAAAGCTCGCCAATACTAAAAGCTTAAGAAACCTTTATCTTGAGTTTTCTATAGTACCATTTCACTCTAAGCCCGGAATATTCAAGAGATCTGGCACTCCATGTAGTGTTGGAGATTATCTGTCGTGCCATAAGGTAGAAATAATTGTTTGTGATTACTCTTGAGCCGTAAGGTAGAACTAATTGTTTGTGATTACTCGTGTGCCGTAAAGTAAAACTAATTTTTGCGATTACTCTTGTGTCGTGAGGTAGAACTAATTGTTTGCAATTACTCTTGTGCCGTACCGTAGCAATTTTGCTTCAATATGACATCAAGTATACGCCATGTATTTAATATCTGTGTATGTGAGTGCCAACGTGTGTGCAATCCACCTCTCTTTGCCTACGGAGGTGAGTGATGGATCAATACTGTGTAATGCTTTTCACAATTCTTTTTAGTATCGATCAAGAAGATAGATTCGACGGCAATAAATGCTATCTATAAATTGAAAATGGACTCTTGTCTTCATTCTGCGAACTCTGCTATCTCTGATGTTTTCTAACAGAGAAATATGTAGGCAGGTTTCTCGAAACTTGTTATCAAATGTTTCCACCTTTGCTAATAGATTTCAAAATAATCGCTGTCGATCAGTAACATTACGAAATCAAATTTTTCCTAAATATATAGGATGGTGAAGCTTTTATACGAGCTAAAAAAGCTCGCCATTACTAAAAGATTAAGAAACCTTTATTTGGAGTTTTCTTCAGTTCCATTTCACTCTAATCCCGGAATATTCAAGATATCTGGCACTCCATGTAGTGTTGGAGATTATCAGTCGTGCCTTAAGGTAGAAATAATTGTTTGTGATTACTCATGTGCCGTAAAGTAAAACTAATTGTTTGTGATTACTCTCGTGTCGTAAGGTAGAACTAATTGCTTGCGATTACTCTTGTGCCGTGCCATAGCAATTTTGCTTCAATTTTGACATCAAGAAAACGCCATGTATTTAATATCTGTGTATGTGAGTGTCAACGTGTGTGCAACCCACCTCTCTTTGCCTACGGAGGTGCGTGATGGATCAGTACTGTGTAATGTCTTTCACAATTCTTTTTAGTATCGATCAAGAAGATAGATTCGACAGAAATAAATGCTATCTATAAATTGAAAATGGACTCTTGTCTTCATTCTGCGAACTCTGCTATCTCTGATGTTTTCTAACAGAGAAATATGTAGGCAGGTTTCTCGAAACTTGTAAGCAAATGTTTCCACCTCTGCTAATAGAGTTCAAAGTAATCGCTGTCGATTAGAGAAAGACTTGGGCGAGTCGGCCATTTTTTTTCCGAAAAGGACCGCGAGCGACGTCGCAGCGTCCATCCATCTTACCGTTTTGTTATCTCGCTGCCAGATTTCGCTGTCAGTCTCCTTTCCAATCTAATTAAAGGCGAATTCCGATCACGCAATCACCAGTCGAAATATGTGTCACAGTCGGCCTTATTGATGGGAGGGATTTCTTTCTCTGGCTCTAGGGTCTCGTTACTCGGCAATTTGCATGGCCGACGTCTCTATCCCGCGTTCGCTCCTCTCGAGATATTTCACGACCACACCTTTCGCGATGACGACGCAGTGACAGAAAATAGAAATGTAAAAAAGGGCCGGTCCGCTTCCATTCGGGCTGTCAGGGGCAGCGGGATTTGCATACGGCCTGGAGCGGACATGAAGATGTTAATGACAGTTCATAATCAGCGCTACCGCCCCTTCACTGTTGTTTCAATGGATGCAAGAATTTTCATCTCATGAATAAGAACCTATGACGCCCTCTCTCCCGATTTTCTTCTTTCAATCTTCGAGTGCATTTGCATTTCGTTGCGACTCGATTTATTTGTCTTATCCACAGCAGTGGTATCCTCACTTTATTTTTTCATTTCTTCAAATCGAATTCCTTGTTTTTAAGTTAATTGATTTTTAATAGTGACGCTTTTATTCGGCGCATATTTTAATGCGGCGTTTGTTAACCTTTTATAATTTGACAGCCATTTTCCCAAATTCGTTTTTTTCTTTCAATCTTCGAGTGTATCTGCATTTCGTTGCGACTCGATTTATTTGTCGTATCCACAGCAGTGGTATCCTCACTTTATTTTTTCGTTTCTTCAAATCGAATTCCTTGTTTTTAAGTTAATTGATTTTTAATAGTGACACTTTTATTCGGTGCATATTTTAATGCGGCGTTTGTTAACCTTTTATAATTTGACAGCCAGTTTCCCAAATCCGTTATAATCGGATCTGCCTTTCGATAACTTTTGTTGATTTTTCCACTTTTTCCAATAAATTTTGGAGTCTTAAGTAAATTACAAATTACACTTTTGTGCTATTCATATCTATTTACATGTTTAGTAAGGTGACACAGTTCAAGACACAACTACTATAACAATAAGGAAATTTGATTGCCTGTTCCCGATTAGCTTTGCGAGCCTCTTCAAAATACTGAATCAGTGATTTCTTATCTATTGCATTCATAATTACAGGTATTCCCAGTTTCGAAGTTAAAAGAAGAATCCTCTAATTTGGCGCTCTTTATATGATTTGACGATCCCGATGATACGTACACAGCTTCGTGTTCTACATTCCAAAATGATCATGAGCCTGAAAAATCTGAAATTTCATCTACAATATTAGTTTAATCCTTAAAATTCTCATATATTCCTTGCATAGTTTAAAAACCAAGTGGAGACTACAGTAAAGGGCTTTTAATTTTTTTGGAACGACTGCTAATTTTCTTGAAAATTCTATTATATACTTCAGGGATTCCCAACTTTTTTTCTCGCGTAGGGGAGACAGGGCAGGTTTCACACTTTTTAAATTTTTATTTTTCTGTTCTAAGGCTTTAAAGTATTTATTTCATTTTCATTACAATTAATTAGTTAGACTTTAAGGCATGTAGTGTATATTTTTAAATACTTTAAATTATTATATTTTTGTAATTATACCATTTTCTTTACCATGATGTCACCTGTGCAAACTTGCTCCGGTCACCCTTACCCTGTGATTAGTCTTTTTATTTTCGCGTACTCCCTACTATCATATCCAACCATCCCCCAGCTGTCTATGCAAAGTTTTTTCAACGATATTAAGGGCTCAGATTAACTTGAGAATCAAATAACTCGAATTAATAACATTTGCAGAATTTATTTTTGATTTTATGTCATTTTATTCCCTTTCTACAAAAGTATTAGTTCCGCGCCAAAATAAACGAAAGCAGTATTGTATTTATTTTGCATTAAGTTATCAAGATAGCTAAAAATTACACTTGTAACAGTAAACGTTCAAGTAGCAATAATCACTATTAGTTACTAAATAGCAAGTATTCACTGGGGGGAAACAAAATTCTGTAATTTTTTAAATCCCTTACGTTTTCTTGTTTCCGCCATTACCGACTTTCTTTTCGCGTACCCAAACTAGTTCTTCGTGTACCCCCAGGGATCCGCGTACCACAGGTTGGAAACCTCTGATGTACGTGATACGTACCC
>BGPR01030073.1:0-18903 GCA_013235015.1 Araneus ventricosus
CTGTTACTTCGTTCAGTTACGTATTGCTCACGCTCTCAACAATGGCACTGCCCTTTATACCTTTTTTGCAAAATAATTTTGCCTTCTGGTTCACCAATATTCATGTAAGTCTTTTGGAAGGTTCAATGTCCGCACTTTTAGAATGTCATTGCATTGTCAGGATTCGCGGCAAACCAAATTCCTCTCCTGAAATAAACCTACGGAAAACTAATAGGAAATGTTCGGTGCTCAAGCTGGACACCACTTCGAGATGAATCGCACGAGTGACTGCACACGTAAATCAAGGCTATGTACTTGTCCAGTATTCCTGGTGTAGATAGGACAGCAAGTCAGATTCCCACCCATTCTCAAACGGATAGCTTGCTTGGATTCTATTTGCTGGCAATGGGGCCATTATCTGGTTCCAGGTCTTTACCTTAAATTTTTTTGCAAAATAAAGGCATTTATTCAGATAAGACTTCACAGTCTGTCTTCACACAGAATCCAATAATTTTCCTAATTTGAGTAAGGGTTTCAGACACACCAGCATGATGCAGTCTTTTATGCTCTCATTGTAGGGGTTGAGATAATCTGGATTTAGTTGGGGAGAATCGGTAGGTGTTTCTCGTAGAGTTAAGTCTGATTTTTTTGTAATCGTCACCCAAGCACAATGAATTCCATCTTCCAGTCATCACTTAAGTTCAGACTTGAAGGTTTGGAACTTCAGTAACTGATTTATGATGTTTATCTCTTCGTATTTCGTCTAAAATTCAGTTTCTGGACACACCGGGCAATATTTTTCGGCGTTGATTAGTTCATTTTGCAGTTAAAATTTGCCTATGACCTTTTCTCTGTTAGGTCTGCAATTGTTCCTTGAATCTTAAAACGTGATTCCTCATACTCGCCTTATACAAGTCATATAATTGTCAAGTTCAGCAAAGACTGAAAAGTTCAATGTTCGTTTGAAAAATTACAACTACTGCTTTCGTCTTTCTTCTTCAACGCAATTTACCTTAATATCATCTATATCACTTGATTTATTACACGGGACATTTGTTGTAAAAGCCATGAATTGGTCCTGAAAACCAAATTTCATCATTCACTAGAGCTTGGGCACTTATTCATCTATTAAGTTTGTCTGCGGGATTGAATTTTCTGCGCAATTGATGCCACCGATTTAGTTGTCTTCTCGCCATTTCCGGACACACGATTTCCGAACCAGGCATAGCGCAATCATCGGCCTTCCTTGATCCAGTGGATACATATCTGAGAATCGCTCAATAGAATATGTTTTCTCTTTTTTAGCATAGGAAAGTGTCCTGTAGGTAATGTCCCATTCTCTCTGAAATCAATGCGCCTAAATAATTCTAATCTAGGCAGCATTATGAGTTTCTTTAAGGCCAAACAAGATTTTGACATTATAAAAGCTTGTAACATATCTGTCTGTATATTTTTATCCGGAAATAGCTACAGATCCATAGCGCAGGACTTGCGTCTGAAAATAAATGGAGCTCTACTGACTCCCAGTTAACCTCATTGAAATACAGCCTAGGGATTTCAAATTTTCTTAATACTTCTATTTCATTCAACCACTCTATAAATGTGGCTTTTATTTCACTGGGAACACATTCATCCCATGGTATGCACAACTCCCCATTGTTTGTAGTAACAATTTCACATTCTCTGATAAAAAGGATTCATTATGCCGATAGGATCAAAGAGCATACCTTGGGTCGACAAAATAATTCTTTTCGTGACTATCTGGGTGTTCCTTAGCTTCTCAAACTGTTTGATGTCGAATGTCAGAGTTATCATTCATATTGTCCCAAATGATTCCCAGAATCTTTAATGGCACACTAATTCTTCGTGTTTCCCGTACAATCCAACATTAGCACGTTTCCAAGCTTCATTTAGAATTGGGGGGTTGTTGCCCATCTTGAGAAGGTCATACTAGCCTCACTAAGTATGTAAATCATTTCATTCTAGCAATTGTACGGCTTCCGTATTATCGGAGGTGCCATTTATCTGAACCGTCTTAGAGATCATTTTAGCATTTCACATGCTTTTGCATAATCCTTCATATTTTTCTAAATGCAGTCTTATGGTGCGGCAAGTAAGAATGGACTGCATTTTGACCTAAATCACTCCTTATATCATAAAGTTTCTATATTGTAAGGTGCTGAGATCAGATCAGGACCCTCTTTTTTCTTTATCCATAAGATTTTTAAAATTCCCTATCTTCCTCCACGATCCTAGCTAAGAAAAGCTCATGAATATCACAAAATACGGTACATGGCATGAACAAACAGCGCGTTTTGAAGTGGTCAGGTTTTGGTGGATAAAAATACCACAAAACGTGTTTGTAGCGCGCACGCGTGTGCATCGAGGCGGCTGCAGCGCGACATATAAGCATTGTACACAGCGTGATGTGGAAGAAAATACCCTGTGTTGATATTTTTGATCCTAAATTCATTTCTGCGCGTTCCACAATGCCATCCTTAAGTGTTCCCTAATGATGTCATCGTGCTAAAAATAATCCCTTGTTTTTCTCTAAAGTTTTGTTTAAACTGAATAAACGACGTTTGCTTATTTCATAATTACTGTTTAATTCCTTACTACCCTCCTTCCACAACAATCGAGTTTCATATCTTTTGTTTGTATATGTCGTATTTATTTTGTTCAAAGGATTTTTTTAAAATTTCTTTATCTGGCATAGACACCTCTTTATCCGAATTTATCCCAATTGTTTCTAATAACCACAAATCTTTTACTCTATCAAAGATCTAATAACTTCATTCTCGGCGATTAAATGATTATGAATATATCCTTACAATCAATTTCCTCCTCCTTTCCTGTAATAAATATCCGAAAATACTATCAGCTGCAATTAATCTCTTACTAATTCTTATGTTTCTTTTCCCTAAAATTTCTGAAATGTAATCCGAACCAATCAAAACATGAATCACTCTCGGAGAGTACTATTATCTGCTAACTCGATTCCTTTTCCCTTGCAATGTTTCTAATAAACTGCGATGGAATCGAATTTTGCTGATTATCGAATCAATAACAACCGCTTGTATTTTAATATTCCAGTAGCGTGTTGCAGAATTTTTTGTTAGAGATTATTTCGACTATATCATAAATGCGTTTCTCAGCAGTTTCAATCACTCCCAAACGTGTATATAACTTCACGCCTCTTTATTAATAACCTTTAAATCCAATAGCTCAACTACTTCTCTCAAGATAAAAGGTTATTTGCCCCATCCCAACATACAACGCAATTGAATATTCTTTTCCTGGTTTTGTTTGACTAAACCGAAAATGTTTGTAATAAAATCAGACCGGAAACGCTATTTTTCTTTTATTTTCTTTAGCAGAAGAGAATACATAGTTGCAGTAGAATTACCGTTTTTCTCTGGGGAATTAAATTCCTGCCTCAACTGGCACCGAAATATTCTTACTTTCCTTTTTTAGCATTTTCGCAAATTAAGGAATTATGTGAAAGGAACCACAATGTTACATTTTTTGATAATTACTATTACAGGAATTTTCTTATATGATTTGAAAACAGATAAAACATTTCCTTTAGCCATTAACGATTTTCTTTTCACCAACACTTTGTGAGCAATCATGATATATGATTTTGAGACAGAAAATACATTTTGATTACTCATCAATCTGTCAGCTGAAGGAAGGATTAAAGTTTCTCTTTGGATTAAACTTCCGGTTTGATTCATGCTTATGATAATACGAATTCTTCTCATCTCTTGAGTATAGCTAAAACAGCCGCGCTAGATTTATTGCCTAAATAATCATTCCTTTTAGTATTCGAATATTGATATCTATTTTGGTAGCCTTGATCCGTTTTTGTTTCTAAATGAATATTCTTTTACATTAGGATTTTTAGGATTAGCTAATAATAGCAGAAGAAGCTTCCCTGCATTCTACTTCCTTTCTTACGAATACTACTAAGTTAGTGATATCAAATAATTCGTCTGTTTTACGTTGACATTATAATTTAAATTTAATTCTTCTGGTAACTTTTACTTGGGAATTACGGGACACAATAAGTTACTATATGTGCCTGCAGCTACACCTAACGATTGTAATGATCTAATTTGTGTTCCTATCGCATCGTACATTTTCTTAAACCTGTTACATTGAAACATGATTTAACTTCTGAATCTAATAATAACAGTTTATGCATATGCGATGATATAATTATGTCTGTTCGACCAAACCGTTCTTTTTAATAGTTTTTATCGATGCATCATAATTTTTTGATCGATTGAGAGAAAATCCGAAACTGCATTTAATGCAATTCCAGCTAAGATAAGTTTTTAGATACGTAAACTTTTTCAATTTGGATTAACGAATCATTCTTATGAATCGCAACTTCAAATAATTCCAAAATCTAGAAATGGCTACAATCACCATGAAAGGTTTGTATGTTTAACTTCGGTACCTTAACACTTTTTTTTGTTTCGTTTCTGGAAGATAATATTATCCGTATTATCCTGCGCTTTGGCTGTTTGTCTGATTTGTGGTCCTATCACTGTAGTATTTCTATTTGCCTCTGTAATTTCGATTTTAAGTCAATACCTTTATCTTTTATATTCTTCGCTCGACTATTTCAGCTGCCATTTCGCTTATTTCGATTTTTTTGTTACTTTCATCAGCCTTAATTAATTCATTTATTCAATTTTCTGTGAGCTGAGACTTTTCAGCTCAGAAGCTCATCTAGTTTGCTTCTTTCGAATATCGCAATAATTTCCTTACCCAAAGGTGTTTCTATTTTCGTTAAGTGTTTAGTAAAGGAAATTCTTAAACCTTTCCGTTTTTCTTTTTTAACTTTCAAGTTCCGTTTTTTAAATTAACCAATTCAATAGAATTTGAACAAGAAAAACTGTACCTACCTCGATTCTCAGCCCCCTCATATATTTAGGCAAGATTCTCATCAATAAATCAGATAAAAAATGTAGTCCGTTCCCAAATATATTCTACAATATATTCCAAAACTTTTTTACATTCCTCAAGTTTCACAAGATCACGTGTGTAGTCACCAAATGTAGTAGCTTCCCATGTGTGTGATATGCTATTCAGTTCAATGATAATCCAGTTTGTCTTTTTTTCGATTTATTCACGACACACACATATAAACACCATTACGACAAAAGCATATAAAATATAAACATCACATAGCTTGACTCGATTAAATCCACACCCACCTTACGAGGGACGGGGTCAGAAGGTATCTGCGGGGCCGTTCAAATATTACGTAAACATGTTTTTCGTTTTTTGACCCCCCCCTCCCCTTGTCAGCAACAATACAAATCATAAACCCCCCTCTTATAATTACGTAAACAAACTGCAACCCCAGTTCTTTTTTTTTTTACAAAGCATTATACTAGTAATAATCTAATTTAAAAAAATTTTAGGATTAATTCAAATAAAACTCTAATAGGCTTAAAATGAAAAAAAATGAAGTTTAATTTCCTTACAATTTCAAGTTTAAACACGAAATCAAGTTTATTTTTTCTTTTGTGAAATTTACTTTTTTTTCAAATTTAATTTTTTTAATTAAATTATTTATTACTAGATTACAAAGAGATTTTTCGGAAATAAAGTGATTTCAATGTCTTACTAAGCATCCCACTCTACTCCCCTCCCCTTGTCAGCAAAAATAAAGCAATACCAGCCCCTCCCTGGTGCTTACGTAATATTTGAACGGCCCCTGCTGGCAGAATCCCTTCGGGCGTAGGGATGAAAGTTATTTTCCCCTAAAATGCTTAGAGAAAGCCATTGCGCTTGTAAGAAGGGTCGACTACATTTGTTACACAGGAGTAAATGGACATAAGGACGTTATCCTCTACCCGGATAGACGTGACACCTAGATGCTTTGAACAGGAAGCCAATGGTTCCTGACATAGTCTAGAAAAGTGGATCCACTAGCAAGTTGAGATCCTCGCTAGCTTCCCTCGTCAGATCGAATACCTGAATAATTTAGAGAGCACGTTTGGAAAGCGTACGTGCGTTTTGCCAGTGAACGAATGAATGCTCGCTACGATTCGGAGCAACAGGCCATCACTTTTAGGGGGAGATCAGTCGGATGTATATACTCGAAAGAGACGGAGAGGTCGAGCACGAAGCACTGCAGCAGAACTGGGAAGGCCTTATACTATCTGTCAAGAAACTGAACTATATTTACAGAGTTCCAGAGAGAGTCACTAACGACCAAGCAAAAGTCATTCATTAATCGGATAGCTCCCTATCAGACTATGATTACAGTTCAATGTAATGGAACTTCCTGGACGTCAGTCTTTTGAAAAGGAGCAGTGTTACGAGCATGGAAAGTCGCTTCCCAGCAATGTTCAGTCTTATGAGTTGGAAGAAGAGTTTTACAGAGGTAAGTATGGGATAACTGGCAGCGGCCATTCCGGGACCCCTGACCTTGGCGACAAATTTGGCGACTTTGGTGACAAATAGATGATTCCAGAAAATGCTACCCTTTTCTCGATATCTCTATTAGGAAAGAAAATACTCTCGAATGTACGAGAAAACTCCATGTCACGTCACGGCTTGTCGGGGAGAATATATAAGGACCGCACTTGGATCAGAGGGGTGTGCTGATCCACTGGAACGACTTCGGAGTTTCGTTTGGAAGCCAGTGAGCTGAGCGCTATTGAAAGTGTTGTTATTGCCGTTATTAGTGATTTTCTGACTGTGTTGCTAAATCTCAGAGTGCTGAACTGTTATTATTTGTTGTCTGCTAACGTTGCTAATCTGTGCGAGATCTACACCTGTGCTAAGTGTTTTCCTGCACATTTGTGAATAAACCTTCATTCTCCATTATCCTGCGTGTTGGACTGTTTACACCATACACCCACAGAACGATTTTCGTAACAATACGGACCTACATTCATGACGATAAAACCGTGTACCAAGTTTTATCCATCTAGCAATTCTAGTTTTTGAGTTATAGTGTTCACATGACCGCTGACAAACAGACAGACTTCCTGGACGGATTTTGTTCAACATGTGATAGAAATCTACAAATTATGTATAAAGATCACATACCAAATTTCATCCCCGTAGCTCTCATAGTTTTCGAGTTATCGTGTTCACAGACACACATATTCCAAAATTTTTTTTGGACTCAGGGAGGTCTAAAACATGGAGATTCGTCAAAATCTCGAGTTCGAATTTTTTGACGATTACAATACTTTCTCTTTGCATACTTCGTATACGAGAAAGTAAAAATGCATCATGGTGTCGCAACAAATATTTCCTAAGACGAACTCGTTATATTTATGAAAAATGTGAAGAATTTATAAGCAGCGTTAAGAAAGCTTTTCATAATCGACCACTAACGCTTAGTGGCCACTTATGTTGACATTATATTTTTTTGTAGAATTATTTTCTTAATCATATTTACTGACTGAATTTTTCTAAATGTAAAATGAACAAGTCGTAAAAAAAATAATATAAATCGATTTGAAAAAAGACTGATCTTATAGTAGGAGTCAGAATTCGAATTGATGCCAAAGAAAGGTCACAGCTATGATGTTTTCAATTCCAGGAATAAGACGAAACGAAGTCTGAATTTTGACATATCTAAGTAAGGAAAGCAAATCTCCCAACTGAAGTCTGATTTCATAGACACGCGCAGTGAGTTTTTTGTTTCGAAGGGTACGTCTAGGAATGAGCTTAACCACTTAACTTAATAATTTTCTTTGCTATCTAATAAGATGCTCCCTTCTGTTTTGTCGTTTTTATTCATCTCAGAAGGCATATAATAATTGAGATGTTTATGGATTCTAGGTAATTTTTGTGTAAAATTATAACGATAATTAATGATTAAATTTTAGTTTTAAGACCAAAAATGCCATAATTCGATGCACGAGTATTCTCGGGCTGATAAGTTGAGCGGTTAAAGATGCGGCTGCCGATAAGAAAAGCGCCGTACTTTACGTCTAAGTTCCGAAATTGAGGAACGAATATTAAACATTTTTACTGTTAATTTAAAAACACTTCCAGATGTTCCTTAATACATCGGTTTTTGAAACACTTTCTCGGATGAAGTTTCTTCGAAGACGATTACGATTGAGTTAATTAATTGTTGTTTAGAATAGTTATTATTGAATTTTATATTAGTCATTTCGAATTAAAGCTACTGTGAAAGGAAAATTAAGCAGTCAATTTTTCTTCAACTTTTTATTTTATTACTTTCAAATTAAAGATTTTATTTACATGAAAATTCTGATTCTATTATATATTTTTTTAACTAAATTCTAAAGATTAAAGAATAAAATTAAGGCAAGAGTTTATCTCTGCCAAAGAAAAAAGTAAAATAAAATGAAATATATATAAAAATGGTATTTACAAGCTAGTTATTACACTCGCCACTACTATCCAACAACATAATTTTCAAATTGAAATTTCAGAACAAATTAAGATGCTAGTTTTGAAAAACAAGAGATAAAACTGAAAATTTAAATCGGTGACTTGTAAACGAAATAAAGCTTAAAAACAAAGAAATAACTCTGTGACAATGGATTTAAAAAAAGAGAGAATCATGAAACACAAGCAGTTCCAAAATCAATAATGAAATTCAGATGCACCTAAAAGTAACCAGTAAAAATATAAGAAAAGTTTTCGTCTTCAGATATAGCAATTCAAACTTCAAAGCTTGTCAATTGCTAAATTAAATCCAATGCTAAACGAATGTGGTTTTTATACGCCAGTTCTTAAATACCGGTTTATGTATGCCGACATATAATTGATAAGTTTCTAAAACCATTCAAAGACCAAATGCAGAAGCGCTCTACCAAAAATTTTCTCTTAATACCGAACAAGATAATTTTAATGAGAATTTCCTTCAAAAAAGAACGCACATTCGACGGAATTCTTGCTTTGCAAGATTTATGGTACGCACCATAATTTAACCCCTTAACCCTGAAATCGTAACGTTACTTCGCAGTTTGAATGGGAAAAGGAGTCAATTTGACCATTCTAGGGTTAATCCTCTGACTACTTATCTCGCGATTTCCGCGGGTGGGAAGTAAGTCTATTTTCTGCTGCATCCTGCGATTGTCTTTACATAGAACTCTTACAACATTGAATCGTATTATACTAATAAAGCCTTGACATAAATGACAATTAGCTTGGTTCAACCGTATTTGAACATGTTTGCGGACGTTGCATCTAATTAGTGATTTAAGAAAATTCGGCAGTCGGAGGGTTAACTTTAGTGCCCGTACGTCATACGCATGCATTGAATTACCTTTTTTTTATTCTTATAAGAGAAACTTAAGTCATCCATAAACGATATAAGTTGACGGAAAATTGCATCAAATCTTTGATCAGAGTCGTTCCAGAAATAATACTACTTTTCTTTAACACATTCGCAGCTGTATACGAATTAGATGCAAGCTCTAAAAAAGACAAAAAGTAACCGTGTTCGCTCTAGACAATTTATAAATCAAAAAAGAAAGAGTTGAACGTATTCTGAGAACATCTATTAATATGTTTAACTTAATAAATTTATTATGTAAGTCAAATTCTAGTGCGCAGCGAAGATTCCTGGACGACGAGATATCTCGTCCGTAGCAATGAAAGTGTTAAAAACATTGATATTTAGATTGAATCAATACAATACAGTCACCCAAAAAAGTATTCGGACACTTGAACGAAAAAAAATTGAAGTCGATTATTTCTGTTATTTTTGGGAATAACTATAACTTTTTGTAGTATCTTATGAAACGTACTACTAGACATAATTGCATAAAAAAGTAGCTGAATAAATGAAATAATTACACGACTTTTACAACTTTCATTACCAATAAGGTGAAAAAAAATGTCAAAAAAGTATTCGGACAGTGAGAGAAATTGAAGTCTTTTGGCGATAAATCAAAAGAAATAAAATGCTTACATGCTTTAAGAAATGGCAACCCTTTGATTAATCAGTCCTAACAATAAAAATCGGAAAGTGTTTTGTAACGTGAAACATGGGTCGAAAGAAACCCGAAATTAGAATTGAAATGAAAAAAACTCATTGTAGATCACTATAAAAGTGGAAAATCTATTCGAAAAATAAGTGATATTTTAAAAATAAGTAAATCAATAGTATTTAGTATGATTTCTAAATACAGGAAAACTGGCTCTGTAGAAAATAAAGCACGGACGGCCAGCAATTTTCACACCTCGTGAGCAGAGGTGGTTTGTTAAAAAAATCACTATCAATCCGAAGATAAGTGATGTAAATTAACGCTTGAAGCTAGAAAACGTTTCGGGAAAATATCTCATCCTGAAACTGTAAGAAACACATTGAGGAATCATGACTTTCATGCTCGAGTTGCTAGAAGGAAACCGTTTATTAGTAGAGTGAACCAGAAGGAGAGATGGAAATTTGCTAGATGTTATTTAAAAAGCCTAAAGAGTTTTGGGAGTCTGTAATTTTTGTTGACGAAAGTAAATTTAATGTTTTTGGTTCAAATGGAAAGCGAAAGGTATGGAGAAGGCTTAACACTGAGCTTAAACTAAGAAATCTTCGTGATACAGTAAAACATGGCGTCGGCAGTCATTTTGTCTGGGGTTGCATGAGCAGCTTTGGAACAGGAAACCTAGATTTAATTGACAGCAAAGTCAATAAATATGGTTACTTAGACATTCTTAAAAGAAATATAAGACAAAGTGCTCTAAAAATGGGAATTTTGGTCAATTTTAAACTCTACCAAGACAACGATCCGAAGCATACGTCCCATGTTTGTAGGCTATGGGCTCTCTATCATTGTCCCATAGTCATTAAAACACCAGCCCAAAGTCCTGAGCTTAATTCTATAGAACATTTATGGGATAATATACAACAACATTTGCATGAAAGTAATATTACGAGCAAAAATATCCTGAAAGAAAAACTAATTGAAGCATGGAGAAATATTGATCCCAATACATGCAAGAAATTAGTCAATTCAATGCCAAGTAGATTGAAAGAAGTAATAAAAAACAAGGGTCGGCCAACAAAATACTAAAATAGTGCTTTCAAGTAGTAAAAGTATTTTTTGTTAATTAATTTATAAGTGTCCGAATACTTTTTTGGACTGAAAATCTATCGTAAAAGTATTATAGCGTTAATTATACTTTAATTTTTAAGTTTAAGAAAACTATTTCAGTAGCACATGTATTTTCACACCTTGTAGGATATGAAGACACGATTCGTTTTGCAATATATTGTTTTAATATTTTTTATTTGGTGAATAAAGTGTTATTCATGTTGGTGTCCGAATACTTTTTTGGGTGACTGTAGATTCTCCAAAAAATAAGGGGTCAGCGAATTATATAGTATTAATTTCGGTTATAAAGTACAAAATACTTACGTGTTTAAATAAATTTAAAACTAGGTCGAATATATATTTTCTAAATATTATTTGCCTATTTCTTTTAGTTTCTCTCAAATCCCGATTCCATTCAATATGCGGCATTTAATCAAATAAATTGCAGTTGCTTTGCCTTTAAAAATACAGTGGAGCACCGTTTATATGTTTCTCGTTTATACGTTTTTATCATGTATACGTTTTTTGAATAATCCCGGCATAATCCAATGCATATGAACGTTAAATAATTTCATTTATACGTTTTCCTGAAATCGCAAATTTCATTTATAGTTTTTTTTTTTCAATAACTCAAGAAGAGAGAAAATGCGCATTTCAACCTCATGTTCCCACCTGCCGATTGTCCAGTCTTAGAAAAGGCACGCGACCTTGACCAAAACCTGCCCAGTTGAACAAAAGCCGTACCCCTGAGGAATGTGAACATCCCACTTTCTACAGATAAGGGTTGTTTTTGTGCTCTTCTCAGGGTCTTTTCCTGTCACCTTCAGTGTCTGGATTTTGTCATTCACTAGCTGTTCACGATGACTTCGCGCAATCGAAAATCTCTGTCGTTGAAGGAAAAAATGTGCATTTTAAAAAAAGTGGATGAAAGCCAACATGTAAAAAGAATTGATCTTGCCAAAGAATCAGATTCACCAGCAGGGGTGGCGCCAGAGGGGGGAGCGGGGGGACAGGGCCCCCCTTCGGGGAAAAAATTTGTATCCCGTTGGGGGAAATTTTTGTACGGGGTATTCAACTGTAGTTGATAAATAATAATCTGGCGAAAATTTTGGACCAATTTCATTACACTCCCCCCCTCCCCGATCGGGCAAACTCTAGCGCCATTCCTGTGACCAGTTTCAACTTTAAATACGCTAATTTATAAGCGTAAGATGATCGAGGAAAGGCATCATCAAAGTGGATCTAGTGCTTCAAAAAAACTTCGATTCCAAAGCGGAAAATTCGCTGATGTAGAAAAAGTGCTTTTACAGTGATTTAATCAGCGTCGTAGTGTAAAAATTCCCATCAGTGGCCCTTCGCTGATGGAGAAAGCACAAGAAATGTCGAAGAAGCTGAATGTGGAATACGATGCATCATTTTTCTCATAATGGCTTCACAAGTTTGAATTAAGACACGGCATAACAGGCAAAACTGTAAGTGGATATTCTGGAGATGTTGACAGAAACAGTGGATGATTGAATTCAAAACCAATTGCAGATCTGATAAAGGATATGAACAAAACAGACATTTTCAATGCAGATGAAACAGGTTTTATAATCTTCTACCTAAAACTCTTGCTATCAAATCGTATACGTGCCATGGTGGAAAAAGAAAAAGTACGATTGCCAGTGTTATTGTGTGCTGCATGGATTTGAAAAATTACCTTCTTTGATTATTTGAAACAAAAAAGCCCCGCTGTCTTCAAAATGTGAAAACATTACCAACAAAGTACCTAAGCAATAAAAGATCAGGGGCCGTTCAATATTACGTAAGGCCAAGGGGAGGGGTTATGATTTGCTTATTTTTGCTGACAAGGGGAGGGGTATAGGTGATGCTTACGTAGACATTAAAATCACTTTATTTTCGAGAATTTCTTATAATTTGCTAATTTAATTTAAAAAAATTAAATTTAAAAGAATTTGGAAAAGAAAATTAAACTTGAATTTTGTAAGCAAACTTGAATGTAAGAAATTAAACTTACTTTTGTTTCATTTTAAAGAGTTAAGAGTTTATTTGAATTAAGTCCTAAAATTTTAAAATTAGATTATTACTTTATCGTTTTGTAAAAAAAAAAGAACGGTTGCAGTTTGCTTACGTAATTATAAAAGGGGGGGGTTTGCGATTTGCTTATTTTTTGCTGACAAGGGAGGAGTACACAAAAAAACAATGCATCAATATTTGAACGGCCCCTCATGGATGACCATGTCTTTCTTTATCGATTGGTTAAAAGGATTAGATGATAAAATGCGAAAGCAGAAACGGCGAATCATTTTATTCGTTGATCAGTGTCCAGCTCATCTACCTGATACGGGCTTTCTAAAAAACATAACTGTCAAGTTCTTCCCTACAAATTGTACCAGCAAATTACAGCCACTGGATTTAGGAGTAATAAAATCCCTAAAACAACATTATCGAAAACTTTTGGTGAAAACAACTATCGCCAGTTTAGAACACGGAGATTCCAAAAATATGAAAATTGACGTCTTGCAAGCTATGAATTTCATAATGATGGCTTGGCAAAATGTTTTACAGAAAACGATAAAAAAACTGCTTCGCCATTGGCGGATTTTTAACTCCAGTGGATGTCAATCCTATTGAAAACGCTGAATCTGATAATTTTGTTCTACGAGAAAACTGGTCAGATCAGACATGACACATTTCCGCGGAAACGCGGATTTCTGCTTTTTCGGCATCGAATTTAATCATTCTTGGGATCGATGCAAATCTGCATTAAAATTTTTGTTAATATGTTGGGGGGGGATGTCACGCAAACAAAAAACTATGCGGCATGTGAAAATTGTTCAATGGTTCTAAGGCGAAGAGTTTCCGAATTCATATGATATTGAGTAATCTGTCGAAAGTTAGTATCAGCGTTTTGCCGCGCCTTGGGGTCAAAGTTTAGCATTGGGAGAAGCCTGAAAAAGTGTTGTATTCTTTTCTTTTCGTTTCGTCCAATCGTCTTTTATTTCATCCAACAATCATTCCAAATTTTGATTGGGTGAAAGAAATCATCCACAATTTCTTCCGATCGAATTTCGTGAGGAAAAAAAAAGATAGCAGTCTCCGTGAAGGAAGCCATTTTATTTTTGGCGTTCTTTTTAACATTCTTTTCTTCGTTTTTTGTTAGTTATTCATTATTGTTATTTTCGTTCCCTAACGTTTGTCTATCAACACAGACATAACACATTAATGCGGAGAAGCGAATTTCAGCGTTTTCGGCATCAAATTTTGTCAGTCTTGGGATCGATGTAAATCTGTGTTAAAACTTTTGTAATGTTTTGGGGGGGAGAGGGGTTACACACAAAAGTCTTGAATACACGCAAACAAAACTGCGCCTTGTGCACATTCAAAATAATGTCGATTTGATAGATCAGGAAGAATGTATATTGAAACATATTCTTCATTTATGTTAAATACAAATGATGAGCAAAAACAGTCTGTTGAATATTTAAGAAAAAGATTTTTTGCGTGATGCTATTGATGCATGTGCAAAAATTTAAGGTCATCAGGCAAATGGTACTAAGAGGAACTTGATAGTAAGAAAATAGCAATGAGGAAAAAAAAGAAAGAACCCCCATCAAAGAAAGAGAGCAAAATTTGGAAAATGGAGAAAATAGCAGACCTAGCATAAAGAAAAAAAAAATTTGAACTGTTAGCTCAAAAAATGAGAAACAAAAGTCTTAATAATTATTTGTAAAAAAAAAAAAGTTTTTACATCGCCATATTTTTCAGAGAGATACTTTTTACTATAGTTTTTATTAAAAAAAAAAACTTTTTACGTAATTCATTTTTCACAAATTAATTTTCTTTTAAATAATAATTCTACAAAATTTTTAATATCTCAAGCCCTTTTTGTTTAAATTTATTCATTTATTGTTCAATTAATAATACTTATTTTACTTCTCGGTGTTTACGTTTGACGCGATTACGTATTTGTGAAGTTCAGCTTTTTTTGTGTCATGTCTGGTCAAATTTAAGTGTTACTGCATTTGAATAATTTGTGCCCAATGTGATTCGGAACTTGCAACATGTTTTCTTCTAACAATCGATGGAATGATCGCAAATGAGGAAACTAGCAGTGAAGAAGAGGATAATTGCAATGAAAAGCCTCTGCCAAGTTTTCAACAAGCTTTAGCGGGTTTTAACAACATGCAAGAAAACCTCATTAGTAGTGATTTAAATAATGAAGTTAAGATGGCACTTTTAACTGTGCACAATGAACTTTTTTCCGTTCATTCCAAAAAAGCCCTACAACCTAAGATAACAAAATATATTTTGTAAATGCTGAATGAATATGAATAGTTGTACATTAAATCCAGAATAAAAAGTTTTGTATATTACATACCTCTAGTATTTCATTTCCATGTATATTTTAATTTACCTCTGACTTTTTATTGTTGGTTATTACGAAATTGTTCGTACTTTTGTGAATTTCGTTTATACGTTTTTTCATTTCTACGTTTTTTTTCTCAGTCCCTTGAAAAACGTATAAACGGTGCTTTACTGTATTCCTAAACAAGTCACCGAAATTCTAAGCGGAAGTCAATAGTGTCTGTTATATTCTAGCAGACGAAGATGAACCCTGGGATCAAATTAATCCCAGAAACAAAACTTCGTAAAAAGACGCAAGGGAAAAAAAATCGATGTTTTTTAAAGCGAAGTATCATTCCTGATTTGTTATTGAATCGCCGCTTTTGTCTCCTCCTCCGAGAACCTAATTTTATTAATGTTTCGATTTCAATCTACGCGTTTGCTTTTCGAATTTCACTTGCATAGTTTCCGAAGAAATTTTCTTTTTGATTTTTTATTGTTGGGCTCTCTTCTACCATTCTATTGGCGTAGCATGATCAAGTCCCGCATTTGCGCCAAACTTTTAGAATTTTCTGTTTACGCTTTGCTGTTTGAATTTTTCTTCCAGAATACTCAGACTACATTCTCATTATTACTAATTTTTAGAGTTATAAAGAAAAAATGATCAAAACAGAATAAACTAATCTCAAAATAGATATTTAATCCCTGAATTATTTTAGTTATTTTACGGGTCTATTCTGGTACCCCCGGTTGGGTTGGGAGATGTCACTTTTTCCGCACTTTAACAACGGGAAAAGTGACGTCTCCCACCCAACCAGGGGTACCAGAATAGACCCCTTACTGTCCCGTTTTGAAGCAACATAGGAACTCTTTTGGAACGGACCTCGTCATTTTGAACCGCGGTCAGATGACGCCTGAGCTGGCACCCCTCTTTCCAAACTTCTGCACCACACAAGCGGGAAGACCCCCTACGTATTATTTAGCGTGCAGCACACGACGGATCTTCGGTGGAAATCGGGTTTCGAACCCTCCGACACCGCGGCCTCTATAAAATCCTGAGATAAATTGCGATGATTTAGCTCATGTTGCATTTTCGCAACATTAATTTAATGGTTTTATTTTGAACATAAATTTATCGGATCTGTGTACACAAACAGTGTATAATATTAAGAAAATTATATAATATTAATTTATTCATTTTACACGTAAATATGCAGAAAAAAAATTTATCTTTGAGCAAAAAGAAAGATCATTCAAATAATATGATTAACAGAAAACTCAGAAATAAAAGGAAGCTCTATAGTAATTTTTTGCGATAAATGCACTGTTCCATTTCCGCAAACAATTCCACTTTAATAAGGAAATATCCTCTCAACACGTTAGTCGCAACGACTCACGTCTGAAATTCGAACCATCTAATTAGATGACTCCTTCTCTGCTATATCTTAATATGAGGCTTAATCTAATTAGATAGTACTTAGATAGATAGATACTTTTCGCAACATTTTGCATTTGTAAAGAAAATAAGAGAAATTTTTGACTTTAATCCTTTATTAACTCACTATACTCGTATAACATAAAAAAATGAATTTTGTCCACTTTCAATAGTTTTCCGTGGATATGGAAATGAGCTTCGTCTGTCCAAAAAATGTTCCGTCGTTTCTTTTTTTGCATATTCTGACATTCAGCGCCATCTCTTGCTGAACGTTTGAACTATTTTTTTCTTCTGCCATACTTTTCCCCTTCTTCGAGTATACTCGGGTCAAAATTCAGGGCATTCTATCTAGTGGTTCTTTGTTTACAGTTTTTGAAAGTTGAACTTTAATTAGAATCACCCTGCCTTTCCTCTATTTTTCAATCCTTTTATGAAAGTATCATAAATAGGCTAAAAGTTAACAAGTAATATATAAAAAAAAAATTTTAAAGTCAATTCCTACTTAGGTCAGCGATCTACACACTTCGTCACTGACAAAAATACATGAAAAAATGACGCTTTCGTGAACTTACCAGAAAACAAAGAATATTATGTCTAGAAGCTGGCAAACCTAGCTCCATCTATTGAGAAAAATTCGAACCAAACAACTCAAGGCGACATATGCTTTCTCCCATATAAAACTAAAATTAATTAATTATATTTAATGAATGAATTAATATTTGAAAAAACTGTATTAACATCAAGTGCCATCCACTACAAGTTTTAAAAAATGTATTTGAACTTGAGTGGATGAATAAAAAGTATTTTATTAACGATTGGAAATTTGAACAAGATATATAAATAAATATATATAGGGAGATTGTGAACTAATAGTAGGAATTGAAAGAATAAACCAAATTCCTTCGAACCAAATGTAGCAATAAATGTGAGTTCGCTTATTCGAATTCGAAGTATGACAAAATTTCGGATCCATTGCCTTCAATCTAGGATATGAAATGAACTCTATACACTGGATGAAATATCACATCTCTACCGTCGGTCTGGTGCCTCACTGGAATTAACAGCGCTGTTTTATTCGCCAGGCCTGCGGTTCAAAATCAGGGGAGGGACGCAGGAAATTTATTATTATTTTTTAGTTAAAGAAAGTAAATCTTTTATATTTAGAAAAGAACACTGGGAAAGAAAGGAACAATGGGTGATTTTCTCTATTTTTGCATTCTATTGATAGAAGTCTCCAAATGCCTCAATCTTAAGAATAAATCGAATTTTTTTTAGAAAGGCATAACAATAAATGCACGTTCGTATATTCTCGACTCTGAAATATGAAGAAATTACAGCTCAATTGCCTTCAGTTCGGGGTCTGAAAAGAACACTAGATTAAATGCCTCCATCCCGTCGTCGTTTAGTGGAATTAACATTGCTGTTGTATTCGCCGGTGGTTCGAAATCAGGGAAGGGCGAAAATTTTACTACATTTATTTCTATTTTCAAAAGTTACTAATTTAAATTTTGAAATTGATCCTGGGTGATATTTTCTATTTTTGCATTCCTTTTATAAAAGTTTCCTTCAAATGCTCCAGTTTTCAAGAATAAATCGAATTTTTTAGAAAGATGTAACAATAAATGCAGGTTCGCACAACCTCCCCGACTCAAGTTCGAAATATGTCGAAATTTCAGATAAATTCCCTTTAATTCTGTATATTAAACTTAATGTATACACTAGATTAAATGTCTTCCTTCCGTTGTCGGTGCTATGGCTCAGTGGAATTGACGTTGCTTTTGTATTTGCCAGGCCGGTGGTTCGAAATCCATGAAGGAACAGCTATGCACGATTTTTTTTTAAATTTCAGAAAGGTACTAATTTAAATTTAGAAATTGATATTGGAGGATTTTCTCTATTTTGGAATTCTTTTTATAAAAGTTTCATTAAAAGGCCTCAATTTTAAAGAATAAATGGAATACACAAGTCAACATTAATCTAGGTTGTGCAGAATGTCAGTTGTTTTTTAGTAAATCAGACACGCTGATCACAAAAATGACATTTTTTTTTTCTAACACCCACATATTTTTCACAAATCGAAAAGGGGAT
>BGPR01030074.1:0-18902 GCA_013235015.1 Araneus ventricosus
GACATTGAAAGCGAAAAAGTTAAGATATAGCAGCTCAGTAATCAGTAGAGCTTTGGTCCCTGACATTTATAAATATAGGTTAGAATAATATAATATAAAAAATCACTGGCCGCCATTAGGTTGTAATTTCATTTCAGATACTCTACGAACAATATTCATAAGCTGAAGATAATTTGCAAGAATCCCAAGCAAATGCTTCAAAACAATGCGGCGTTAGGTGACTACTAGAATCATAGAATATTCATGGCAATGTAAGCAGTTCAAATTGATGATGATTCTGAGCCTTTGTAAAGTTTCTGAACATAACAGATGGATAGGCATAAAATTCCTTGAGAAAACGAAGTGATTATCTTTCTAAACTGATTACAGCTCAGAGAAACAAAATCAACATCACATTCTGTGGTTTTCTTGGTTAATGAATTTATGAAATGCTTTATTAAACCTAATTTGTATCCCTTTTAGTCCCACATTCTATTATTATTCATTTTAAAATTCTGAAATTTATGAGATGTACCTACTTTTAGGCTAGTATGAAAGTAAAATAAAAAATAAAAAAGAAAAACAAATATACAAAAGAAAAAAAAACGTTTAAATTTTTTTTAAAATTAAAAAAATTCAAAGTGATTCCATATTGTAATTTATCCTACCACAAACCAAATTTTAAATAAATATTTATCAAAACAGCTCTGAACTGTAAAATATTTTGTATATTTAAAAAACAATAAGTATGGAATTAGACCCCACTCTTACTAAATTAAAGGCAAATTGATTTTGTATTTTTAAGCATCTTTTGTGAAATTAGTTCAAAAGGTTATTTTGAATAGATAAAATTGATAGTGCAGCCATATACTGTAAGAATAAAAAATATATTTGAAAAGAGGAAAATTACAGAATTTAGGTCAGATGCCCATTTGGCTCAGAGGCAATAGATGAACGGCAATAATGAATATGATGATCCTACTAGCATCACTGAACTGAAAAGGTCGATAAGACCAGCCTGGTAAATTAAGGATAACTAGAACTGCTGAAATTGAACCTAAAAAATAAAAATTTCACCTGTAGAATTATCAGACACATCTTGAAGAAGAATGCAAATTGGTGAAACCGCTCAGATTACGGATAGTACCGTCACAAATGATTGATGTAAGAGGGGGGCAGGAAGGAAATGGTGGCAAAAAAAAGTGGGGAACAATTGTTCATAAGTGTTACAGCCTTTCAGTAAAAGCAACTGGCATATGCACAAAATACATTTGGATGATTTTGCCGGTAGAACGTCGATGACTGAATGTGACGTTCTTGCTGAAGTATCTGATGAACTTGAATCGGAGTGGCCATCTCCAGGCTTTGGGCAACCGATTCCAGATGATGGCAATAAGGAGTAGATGTTACACAGGTCGCCTGAGTATTACAACGCCGAACAGAATCCGGTATCAGCAGTTACTGCCGTTGTTCTGACATAAGGCGACCAGACCTGTTCCGTCAGCCTCTTCAGCTACTGCAATGACAGTTTGGCGAAGACTGTGCATGACGCTGAAATATTGGTCTATGCGTCAGGTGCTGGTCAGATGTACCCACTTACCGCAACTCACCGTCGCCTGCGATTACCTAAGTAGAGAGCAGCGTATTGTGGACACCGCAACAGCGGTTCGTGTGATGTTTTCCTGACGAGTCCAGGTTTTAGTTTCACAGAACTGATTCTCGCCGGACTTTCTATAAGAGAGCGCCAGGTACCCGTTACCACTCAAGAGAACAATTATCATTGACCATTACCCAACAGGCAGGGGGAGGATTACCTGCTTGGGGAGGAATTTCACTTTAGCCCAAACCCAACAGAGTAAATGATGACAGGCCACATCTATCGGATGTCACCGGGAAGTCACTGCGTACGTTTGTTTCGGGGCGCCATAAAAGAATTTCGTTTTGATGACAACGCCCGTCCTCACTGCAAACATTGTAGACGAATGGCTTTCAATCTGGAGTGATATCACCGTATGGATTGGAATTTGTATACCTGGTCTCCTGAACTAACAGAGCATGTGTGGGATATGTCACTGACGAATTGCCCGTCAACCTCCCACCTGGCTCCACTGGAACCCTGGAGGGCAATGTTGCATGAGTGTAATATCTCTCAAGACCAGATTGATAATTTGAGCACTCCAGCATGTTAGGGCGTTGTAAGGCTCTGTGTCAGAACAATTGGAGACATACCTGCACACCATCATACTAGTCCATGCTATACTGTTTTTTTTGTAAATATATTTTTTGAAATTTGTCTAGAGCAAAATTGTACTTATTAATTAGCCGCTATATAGCATCTTGTTTTGGTTTTACCTTTTTTAATAAATAGACTGGCAAATAAGTCGCAATTTAATTTGCTTCTGTTCTTTCTTAACGAACTTATGAATCTTAATTTATGTGGACATGAGGTACTTAAAACCCAAAAATTAGTAGCTTTTGAAACAATATTTTAAAGAAGGCTAATATAAAGTACTGGAAGACTATACTGAGCTAGACTATGTTTCTTCGCCCAATTCTGATCGTATAAGAGAGATCCGTCCAACTTTTGAATTCTGAGTGATGATTCAAACTTCTGAATAACATTGGTACGCTTGATGATTCCATAAAAGAATGCAGTACCCACGGCTATCTCGAAAAGTTTAAGGAGAATTTCCATTAAATTTTTTTTTTTTAAATGAGTTACTTGATATACAGATTTTCATTTATATTCATTTTAAATAATGCTACCGCAGTGATTTTCTAGTCCTTATTTAAAGGAAAGTGAAATTTTTTTTATCTGTCAACGAAAAGTGGTTCAAAACTTGTAATGCTTCCAAATACAAGAATTGAACATGAGGTTTTAAGCAAAATTCCATATTAACATTACTTATTCTACAAATTTCATATATTTTGTGATCTTTAATGACTGGGTTTAAAGTGACAAAATATTTCATTTTCAGATGAATATCGAATTTTTCATTCATTGTAAAATCACTCAAATATCTTTCTTTCGCCGCAGTATGCCCCTGACCTAGAACCTTGAAGCTCCATTTTATTTGAAAGGGTACACGCAGAAAAGTATTTCGATGAAAAGCAAAAAAAAAAAAAAAACCCACAGGCGCTATCATAGTGCTGTTACATACAGTTCAGCAACGGATCCCAAGACTACCTCTATGGATGATTTTACACCGAAAGGTGCTGACAATGAGTCTTCTTCATATGAGCGCATTTCCGAGTTCTTATAAATCACGCTTAGTAAAATGTAAACATCACCCTTCCACTCTTACTTTCCCCTGCATTTTGATGAAAATAACTCCCTGCCTCTGCGTATGCGCAAATGCGTAGAGGCTCTAGAAGCCGTTGCTAAACAATGTTAGAGTACAAAGTTTGTACAGTATAATTGAATATAAATGAACTAAATGCTATTGTTAAAAATACGAAAATATATCACATTAGCAGCAAATGACATTGAAGCATGACAGATTATTAAGATGGGATGAACTGTAGTAGATTATGCATTCTTTAGTACAACATATTTGAGACCTCTGTACAGAACATGGGAGAATGAAGTATTTTAAACATAAATTGATTGCTGATTCGTGTACTGCATCAGTGGAATGGAATATGTAAATATTACAAATATCTGCAATTTTTTTGAAAGTATTGAAATCCATCGATCGGAAGTTTTGAGATCCGAAAATGTTATGCAACTAATTACATTTTGCGTTACAAAATTTAAAAAATTTTATTACAGAAAATTCTGCCCCATTGATTAGTCTATTATAAAGAGGCAGTAATCTCCGAAAATTGATTCGTAAATAAACATACTTCCATTTTATTTATTTAATCCATTCAAACACTCGATTTTAATAAGAGATTCCTTTTTGATGAAAGTTCCTATATTTAATTACGGGACAAGCCGTAGTCGGAACAGTTTAGTCAAAGATTAATTTTACAGGATACCTGCATCCATTTAATGCTAATTAAAATTTTTCGGGTCAAAAGAAAATCAGAGGTCGTTTCCTGTAATTACAACGTAAAGATATTTTAAAAATTTGTTGCTAGGAGTAAGGAAACTCGTTAGCGTTTTAAATGAGAGAAAGTTTATAGTTTGATAAGCTTTGTACTTAGATATTACTTCTCTCAGCGTTTTTAATTTTATATGTCTGAAGTATCCGTGTTGTAACTTACATTTATAATAACCATTTTCAACCTAGTATATTAGAAAGAAGTAATTCTGATTTTCACAACTTGATAATACAACATGTTAATTCGTGGAGTTTTCAAAAAGAATTTTTTAATTTTATTTTATTTATGAATATAATTGATCTAATGCTCTTTAAAATTGATCTTCATGTCTTTATTATTTAAACGCAAGATATTGTAGTTAAAGGAATATGTGCTGGCATTTTTTTGCAAATGCATACTTTTGAATATAGGATTTATGTTTAGCTTAAATAATCTTTTTTATGCAAAATCAATGACAAACTAGGGTATAGCTACTTTTGTTGTTTTGTATGAAAATTATTTGTTTCTACTGGTCTTACTGCAAATAGAATGAGAAATAATAATCATAAAGATTTTTTTTTCCTTTCATTTATGTGGTATACTAATTTAAATTTTATTTCGTATTAACGCGACTTCAATGATCCTATCAATTCATGATTTGAAGCGGAATATGATAACCGCTTTGTTCCAAACATCTGGACCTGAATTTAAGTTTGAAACATCAACAAAATTACACAACTGATCGAAGTAACTTAAACAATGATAAAGAAGTCTTATCATCATTTTCTAATTTTAAATATGTGTCACTTCATCTTAAAAAACCCCATGCAAACAATAAATAAATTCTCTTTTTCGATGTTTTAATCCTTTTATCGTACTATAAATTGAACCCTCTGAGCGTTTCATTACCGTATTTCTACGTCGACCTTGACTATCCATAAGCGGATAACACGCATTTCAACGTGTGGTCAGAGATACGCCGAAAGCGGCCAGCCCTGAAATATACGTCTCTGTGAATTGTCTCTAAAGCGAGATGAACGCATTTTCCGAAATTCTTCCCTTCCGTGGTTTGATATTTGATTGATTAGCTGGGTAGGGTAGCGGTCGATACAATGAGTTGATAAGAAATTTACTTACTGCAAATTAGAGATACTACATACAGGATCCAAGACTACACCCTTTAAGAAAGGCATTTTAACGCTATCTGCATTGAGGTCTTCTTCTGTAGAAGGTCAGTTTCTTGGATTTTTTTTCTCTAGTTGTGTAAAAAACTGAATTTGGATTCTGTATAAGTCCGGAATAATATTTGTCAGCCTGGATTGAAATTTGTATTATACTTCAAGTGTTTTCTGTAATACACTTTATGTTATATAAGATTTTATTTCAATGCATCAATGTTTTAACTGAATTGGTGTTAAGTAAAATAGATTTTGTTGCCTAATCTCTTTCGTCATCCTATTCAAGCATAGAAAAATTTGAGAAGCCTGGGGTGATAAGAAAAGAGGGGGGGGGTTGTTTATTCTGTTATATAACATTGAATTGAAAAAAAATAACTAAGGTTTAGGTGTGATTTTTTTTAAAACTATAGCAGTTTTTTTCTAGATGAGTTTTCTATATTACAATTCATTTAGAATTCTTTTAAATTCATCAAATGAAATAAATTCGAAAAAAACAAATTATTTTTTCAAATAATTATTATTCAATTTATTTTTGCTCACTTTGGAACAAAACATTGAAACAAATGCCAAAGAAAAGGATGAAAAATTTTGTATTTTATGTTTTAAAATATTGTATTTTGTTAGAGGAAATTTTAGTTTTCATATGGAAACGTAAAGATTTAATATCAACTAAATTTAATCGTTTCAGTGATCTTTAACAGAGTCTTTGCTATCTTATTAAGAGTCTGATAACATCTGCAGTTTAAGATTATTTCAATAGTCAGTGAAAATGGGCTTTATTTCTTTTTTAAAATGTAAGAACACAAAACCATTTCTAAGAAAAATATCAACGTTTACTTCAATGATAATTCTCATTTATAATTCAGTTCCTTGATGTTATAGTTTTGCTGATATGCATTCTTCATTAAGGATCAAATCTAAATGCCTGAATTACATTGCTTTGTAGCCTTACGCCAATTAAGGAGCTAATTTTAATAGGATGCTTGTGAGACAAGAATCCACTAATATGTACAAAACCTATAATGCATCCCGACATATTAACGAGTTTGGAAGACATACTTAATAATAATAGTGTCTCATGCATTGAATTATTTCCAAACTCCACTAGTCACATGCTAGACAGTGTGGTTTTATCACAATATCTTGTGTGTGTGCTGTGATTTGTAAAGTTATACTTTTTTAAATAAATTGAGACAGGTTTTATTTTCATTCTAACTTAATGATAATAATGAGACTTTATTTATTTTCCAAGCTGTATGATATATTTGAATTTAGATTCATAATTTTATTTTTTTAAAAAAAACAGTAAGTGTGTAAGTTTTATGTTATTAAATTTCCTGTATATTTGGTATGAAAAGTTCAAAATGTTTTAAATATCACACCTATAACGTCCAAGACATTTATAAATTGTGAAAAGGCACCTGATTAATTTTGAATAGGTGTTAAATTTTTCCTCTATTATTCTTTTTTGATTTATGAAGTCAAAAAAAAATTGTCTGTAGAAAAAAAATTAACAATATTTTACTTCTGTAGCTAGCGCATTGTAAAATTGATAGGAAAAAGTTTGATCGTTTTTACATTCGTAGTAAACGAAGTATACAAAGAGAAAGAATTTTACCGCTACATCGTAAATTTTCAACACAGATTTTTAATGAATCTCCAGTTTTTAGACTCTCCTCGAGTCCGAAAAAAAGACAATTTGGAATTATGTTTAGGAACACAATAATCAACAACGGTTAGAGTTAGAAAGAAGGAATCTTAGCGGACTTACATAAAATTATATATTTCAAGTAACAATTCTTAAGACAAAAGTCTCGTCCAAGGAAAATTTGTATGTTAGGTTCATCAAATACGATAATTTTGCAGAACTTAAACAGTTAGATAGAGGAAATTTCCCTGATGTTACAGTTGTAAAAATTGGTGGAATGTAGTCCGTATTAAATTTTGGACGAACCTCGACGCGTTAACTGTCTCCGTTGGTTTCTGGCAATCGCGCATGCTTGTGAACACGATAATTCCAAACGCAACGACTTAGACATAAATGAAATGGTATGTGGTCTTTTTAACTAATTGTCCAATTTCGTTTCAACCGGCAAAAAAAACTTTTAATGCCCCTGAAACTCAATATGCTATTATTTCGATAAAAAAAAAACTATAAATAAAGATTGAAGGCCGTTCAAATATTACAAGCATTTTTTGGTATTTTTGACCCTCCCTTGTCAGCAAAAATAAGCAAATCGAAAAACCCCCCCTCTCTTATAATTACGTAAGCAAACTGCACCTCCCCGTTCTTTTTTTTTACAAAACGTATAACAATAATAATCTAATTTTAAAAATTTTAGGATTTAATTCAAATAAAACCAGCGGGAGTGACCTCCCCTAAACTTTCTCGTATACTTCTCAAACATTTGTCATTTCCCTTCCCCCTGCGTGGATAAAAAAATCGAACCTACTGTAACCCAGAAGTCAATGACTATCAGAAGGTTTTTCATTGTAGATTATAGTGATAGTAAAATATTTAGGTGAAAAATCATATTGAAAGAGATGCGTATGTATTAAAAGTTAGCAATATTTATTTTCTATCAAACTGTAGCCAATGCACAAGCTCCGTGTGCAGAGGACAAAACAGGAGAAGACCTCGTTCGTTAGCTTGCGCATGCGCAGAGATTGCTTCCAGTACGCAAGTAAAACAGGGGAAAAGTGATGTAATCCTTCCGCGTGCACAGAGATTGCTACCAGTACGCATGCGTATGGAGAATCGGATTAGAAAAATTAATTATGCAATTTGAACGCCTTTTTCGTTACCGATTCAAACGAAATTTGGGCACAGACCTATAATTAATATTAGCAAACGTCATACCAATTTTTATTTATCTAAGCCAAAGGGTTTAGGAGATGTAATTTTTACAAGTACGCGATTATACAGACCGACAGACAGTCAACCCTTTGACGGATTTGGCCCAAAATTTTATACGGACCTACATTCATGATGATAAAACTGTGTACCAAATTTTATTCATCTAGCTATTCAAGTTTTTCAGTTATAGTGTTCACATGACCGCGGACAGACAGACTTCCCGTGGACGGATTTTGTCCAAAATTTGACAGAAACCTAAAACTTATGTTTAAAGACCACATACTAAATTTCATCCCTGTAGCTCTAATAGTTTTCGAGTTATCGTGTTCACAGACACACAGACAGACATAATTCCAAAATTGTGTTTTTCGGACTCAGGGAGGTCTAAAACATGGAGATTCGTCAAAATCTCGAGTTCGAATTTTTTGACGATTACAATTTTCTCTTTGTATACTTCGTGTACGAGAAAGTAAAAACTCTAACTCGGCTTAAAATGAAAAAAAAAATGTAAGTTTAATTTCCTTACAATTTCAAGTTTAAGCTTTAAAAAATCAATTTTCCTTTGCCAAATTTATCTTTATTTTTCAAATTTAATTTTTTTAAATTAAATCATTTGTGCAAGTTACAAGAGATTTTCGGAAATAAAGTGATTTTAATATCTTACGTAAGCATCACTCATACTCCCCTTCCTCCCGTGTCAGCAAAAATAAGCAAATCGCATATCCCCTCCTCCCCCCCTTGGGTGCTTACGTAATATTTGAACGTCCCCAAATTTAATTTTGAAAAATTTGCGACTGGATGCTCTAGTACCTGGACAATAGTATCAAAGTTTCAAATTTCAGGTGAATTAAATTTCCGTTTATTATAATAGAAGATAATCTCTTGCGTACTAAATAAAGGTATATGAATAAGCTATTTCTTCCAAAATTTAGAGCATTAGTTTTCAAAATGTAACCTTTAGTTTGAGAATTATTAACTCGTTCTGTTAAAACGCATATGTAACGAGTTTCATTACAAAAGGCTTGTAGCATATTATTTTATTTAAAACATTATTCAGGGTTAAGAAGGTTATTTATAATCCTTCATATATATTGATTATCGTTGGCTATTTTGGAATATAGATTATTATGTGACTATCTATATAATAAGTGTTTATGTGCATACAAAACGGATTAATCCAGTTAAGCGCTGTTTATATTTGTGATCGGCTCTAAATTTTCTACCTTTTACCGAATACTAAATCAAGAAACAATATGAAAAGTTTTATAGTGCCAATAGAGATTAGTAAAATATATATATATAAATGGCATTGTTGTTGATCTTTAAAATTAGGGAAATTATTTTTACATTCGTAGACTAATATACTGACGTGTAGACTGAAAATAAATTGAAGTCAAGAATATAAAAAAGACAACTAATAATATGAAGTACAGCCAATATCTAAAATACAACTATTAATAAACAACAAATAAATTGAAGTCACAGACATCTAAAGAATATCAGCTTTCATGCAACTTCAATGATGTTCATATTTTTAGAAACTCACAACATAAAAAATAAGTAATATAGCGTTCATTTTTTTGGCCCAACGGTCTGGCATTTGTCTGGTGTAACGGCGTTTATTTTTGTCATCTGATGTTATGGACACGGGCAATATGCAGAATGAGGGCATCTTGAAGACATTTAGTCACGCCACAGATGTGATTTTCCTAAAGCAATTATCCCAGGGCCAGATAACTACCCCAGAATTCCCCTGGCACTGTAGTTTGAATAGGTTCCAAGCTGAATAGAACAGATTCTTGCGGTTATCCCCTCCATGGGGGGGTGCTAATCGTTCCTTGTTCAGAGGGGGGGAAGAGACTCGATCTGCAGCGCTTTCGGAACATTTTCTGTTGGGAGGAAGGCACACTTTTAAAACAGATAAAGGTTCTTCAATCGCTCGCTTTTGGAATCGCTTTACAAAGAAGACCGAACCACTCAGAGGGTTAATGATTTCTTTTTCGAATCCTTCACCAAGTTGGCCCAACAGAAGAAGAATTACTGCGAAAAAGTAAAATCTCTTTGTTTCAGTTTACTTACAATCCGATGCTATTTTTCTGAATTCTCTGAGGAATAAAAAATAAAAACAGCGTAAAGGAAATAAGTTTGGTAGAGGTATTTTTCGAAACAAATAAATTTGTAAACAAGTGGAACAACCCCCCCTAGTCTCAGGTGCACGAAAAATAAATAGTTTTTTTTTTTCCTTTCACAAACAATGTCAATGCAAACGAAGCTTACCATGCGGCAGGAACTGTTTCATGAAAGAGCTGCCTCACATCTTCTGGTATCTAAAACCAAATAAAAACTATCAGTAAAAGAGAAAGATGCTAATCAAATAAGAGATGCAATATAAAAATATAAACTTCACTACAAAGAACACAATAAAAACATAAGAAAGGCGCAGTTCGGGTCCGCGCCGTACATTTTTCGCGGAAACGTCGGGATAAAATCTGTTAATTCTGTAACCATTATACTACTCTGTGTAATTGCATTAAAGAGATTGATAATTAAATTACATATATTAATACGAAACACTTGTTATATGATTTTATCCCAACGTTTTCACGAAAAATCTACAGAGCGGACCCAAACTGCGCCTATCTTATGTTTTATTTAGAGTAGCTTTTTATGGCGCCATCTGTTGACAGTATATAGAACTACATTTCGCGTATGCGCAGTAAAACATTATTTACTACAAATGTTCATATTTCCCGTAATATTCAAATTTTTAAATTCAAATTTTAATACAATGTTTCTTCTACGTATTGTCAAGTATTCTGTAAGTTTCGTACAATTGGAAAGAAAACTCTGAATTTTATAATAAAAAAACATGCGGAGTTTGAAATTTGCAATTTAATACCGATTTTTACTTATATTCTGATAAATATTTTTGTTGTATCACTTTGGTTTTCAGTAATACTCCTCAAGTTCCTTAAAATGACACCAGAATCAACCTCCTAGCTAAACGCGTTTCCACGCTACACTTATTTATAAACTTACATAAAGCTAATTCATAACAATCACGCGCATGCGCCTACACTGGTACGATAACGTCACAGGCAAAACAAATACTATGCGA
This sequence comes from Araneus ventricosus, assembly GCA_013235015.1. Classification (NCBI taxonomy): domain Eukaryota; kingdom Metazoa; phylum Arthropoda; class Arachnida; order Araneae; family Araneidae; genus Araneus; species Araneus ventricosus. The sequence goes on from BGPR01030074.1 coordinate 11,159, forward strand.
CAAACTCTAATAGATATGATCTATCCATTGTGGGGGTCAACCATTCTTTTCGTATTATTAGTCTCGCAGTTATTAGCGATTGAAATCTGACGGTATTTTGTTGCACTAGAAAGTTTAACTGACTATCACTGTAACGAGCGGAAAGACGTTTGCACGTCAAAATGTCCCTGTTATTTGTTTACTTAGGTGTCTTTTGTAGTAAGGTCTAAAGAAGAAGAAAATATCAAGAAAATGCACACTAAATCCAACGAAACAAAAACGTGTTTATTCTGAAATTTTCATTTGTACTAAATTCGGATTTTGCCTATGAGCAACAGGTTGAAGGAGTTCTTGAACTCAAAGGTTGTTCACCTCCGAATATCTCTATTACTGAAGATAAGCAAATTGCATTGAAGATACTGTTATTTAATGAACTTGGAGGCGTCATATTGCTCTTAAAGAAACAGTATCGTAACATTTAGGAAAGTTTGATTTAAAATATGAGGGAAAAACAGGTTAAAAATTTAAAAAATAATAAAGGAATATGATTATATTGGAATGTTGTTTGCTCCTTTTTACACAAAATTCGAATTTATAAAATATTTATTTTGGTAAGCAGGGGCTGGTAATTACAATACTTCTAGCTTGAATTTGAAAAAGGTTTACAGTCGATTGTTTTTTTAAGACCTAATAAAGTAAAATTATTTTAGAGCTTTACTACAAAATATTCTGGAAATAGCTTTGTCATTAGTTTTCTTAGAGTTTCGTAAATAGCTTTGTCAACTTTTCTCTCCTAAATTCTGTTTGTATATATTTACAGGTTTGCTAAGTTAATTTTTTCCAAAACAGATTAAAATAAAAGATTGAATAAGAATTCAATTTATTAATTGCATTTATCACAGAGAATATTGAAGTTTACATTCCCACATTTCAAACAGGATGAAGATGAACTCATAGGGGAAAATGTTAACCACTCACTGTCTCTGCTTTCACAATAACTTTGCTCAAACTTGATACCTTCAACACTTGCGTCGTTTTTCTTACATTCTGGTATATGAAGCAAAGAGAATGTTTTACAATGGTCAAATAACTCGACCTCGAGATTTTCTGGAATTTCGGAGTTTTAAAAACTCAATGAGACTGGAAAAACCATTTTTTTAATGCAAAAGCGATAATTCAAAAGCTCAACGAACTAGATTGCAGAAACTCTGCATGTCGTCCTTATGTTACCGGCAATGCAGGAAACGCCGACATTCTATAGAATACCTTGACATTTTATAGAATGCCGGGCGTTTTCAGGCAAAGTATGAAATACGGGAATTATTATATACTTTCCCTAGGCATTGCATATAATACCTAGGCATTTTATAGAATGACAAATGCTATTTAAGCAAAGTATGAAAAGCTGTCTTGCTAAGGCTATTATTTAAAAGATGTGCATTCTTTCTCGAAAATGCAAATGATGTTTTGAAAAAATAATGAAACAATGCCATTAAAAGACTTTTAAACTTACGTAAAGAAAAATGAAAGTTGTACGAAACAAAATTTATGCCTTTCTTATTAAAGAAAACAAAATGATTGAATTAAGAACATAAACTATTTTATTTTGAATTGCACTTAATTTTATTTCTTATCAAATCGAATGGGCGATATATTTCATACTTTGCCGGTTTATCATTTGGCAGTCTACAGAATGCCTAGGAAATGTGTGAAATTTTAATCCTTTCATACATTGCCGGTCGCTTTTCGGCATTCTATAAAATGCCTAGCTATTCTATAGAATACCGGTTTTCATACAGCCGCAACTGTGTTGTTTGTTTATTTCGATTTTTGTTTGGTACCGTTTTAATTTATGGCTTCCTATATTATTTTCATTTTTCTCTTCTTCTTCTTATTTTCTTTATTATTATTATTATTATTTTAATGTTATTTGGTTATTATTCAAGAAATTGTGTATTGGACAGTTTGAAATTATGTATAGGAAAACTGTGATAGGAAACTGTGATAGGAAATTGCGTATCGGTTGAGTTAGCCTTTTTCTTGTGATGCAGCGTGTTGCATGTTTAGGTTTTAATTTGTGGTTTCCTGTATATATATATATATATATATATATATATTATATATATATATATATATATATATATATATATATATATATACATATATATATATATATATATATATATGTTTCTTCTTTTTTCTCTTTATTTTCCTTGTGATTGTATTTTAATTTTTGTCATTTAGTAATTAATCAAGATTTTGTGTTTAGGAAAGTTTGAAAGTGCGTATATGAATTTGAAATTGTGAGAAATGTTGATGGTTATTTTCACTTTTTTTCTTATGAAATAGTGTACTTTGTGAATAAATGTTTTACTCTAATTTTCTGGCGTTCTTCGGAACTGTCAGTGGCTCAATATTTGTAGGTCCGTAAGGACAGGTCAAATTACTAGTTATTTATACATTGCCTGTAACAATCACACAAAAATCGCAGACCTACATGAAATTACGAGCAGGAGCAAAGAGAGAAAATTTTCCTAAACATACTTGCTCGATTTTTCTTCAATGTCTTAAGAAACTTTAGAAAAAGGGAAAGCTTACATAGATTTGTTTAGCATTCGCGTCGCCATTCAAGTTGAATGAAAAAAATATGCACATTTTTTAGTTATTTCATGTCCTCCAACCTATGTTCCGCCAATCTTTTGAGAAAAAATATTATTTTAATAACCGCAGAAAAGTGCAGTGAAACTTCAAGTAACCGTCGCTCGTTTAACCGTCGGTTTCTTTTATCCATCATAGTCTAAAAAGTATCAGCAAACAAACGCTCATCATTGCATGATGAAGTTTGAAATGAAAGAGAAAGCAAATGCAACACAGATCCTATTTTTGCGTAAGGTATAGAACATCGTCGCACATTAAGCTCGAGCCTCAAAAGACACAGGATAAGATGTCAAATAATTTTAAAGCATTCCAGTGCATTTCTATACACTATTACTCTCATAATGAAGTTTGAATGGATCGTTTTGTAAAGATAAATACAATATGTATGTATCATTCACTTTTAAAAGATTTTATTTTCATTTTCCTCCCGAGCCAGCACTGAAATCACGTTACCGTACATATATATTATGAGATTTCTGGTATCCGTTATAGCTATGGTCCGGACGGTGGTGGTTAACCCTTTGGGGACAGGTAATTTTTTAGAACACTTTATGCGCCATCTCGTTTCTTCCAACTCTACACTTATTTAATTACACATAACTTTAATTTTTATGGTATAATAAGATTAGAGGTTGATTGGATGGATGATACAAACATTTGTATTCGAGTTTGAGTCTCCGTATTCTTCGTGAACTGGATTGTTCCCCAAATTCGTCTCAGAATCAGTTTTTAGGTCGCTGTACTCAGTCACTTCTCCATCGAGATGTAATGCATCAGACTAGTCCTCAGCTGCTATTTTCTTGCTTAATTCTTCAAATATTGTAGGGAAATCCTTTCCCTACAATATTTTTCGCTCTGTAGGGAAAATTTTTCGCCGTTTCATGATAGCCGGGCTGGGTTATGGAGAGCGTTTCATGCACTTTCCAGTCCGATTAGACCGAACTGACTGATTCATTGTCAGTGGAAACTATCGGAACAAGTAGGAGGAATGTTAAGATGAGGGTAGAAGGGTGTGAGATGTTCACCTTCGATAGTTTTTGTTCAGCTTTTGATAAATACACACTGGCGCACTCTATACGCCATACCTGTCCGCAAAGGGTTAATCGAAGTTTCACTATAATTTCATTAAATTAATCGGCCTCACCGGTATATATATCTTTAATGTAGCAGCTGACTTCTATTTCTCTTTTCTAACTACACATATTTTATTTTATCTAAAGCTCCCAGTACCTATAATTCAGTTTCCAATGCATTCGTTGTTATAAAACACTGTTAATCTTCTCTTAAAAAGTATTTGTCGTCATGAAGACCTTGTTCTATGTAGCTGACAACACTAAGTCCGAGTGCAAGTGACATTCGATATGAGCGAACTCGAATTTTTTTATTATAAGACGGTTGGGCTATTATATTCTGGCTTTCAATACTTTTTTTGTCTATTCCAAACTATTTTTATTCATAATAATACATCTTACAATTCTTCTGGCATGAAAGAAATCGAAACCAAAATGGTGAACTATTCCTCTTCAAAATGGCATCTAAAAGATATATCGATACTTTTGCTAAAATTTATTAATGAAGTATCAGTACGTCTCACATTAAGGATAAAATTGTTATTTATTTATTAATTTCTCTTCACATTTATTATTTACTAATTTCTCTTCACATTTATTATTTACTAATTTCTCTTCACATTTAATGTCTTTTCATAACACTGCACTTAAAAATAATACCACTGAAATTAAAACGAGTTGAAGTAAAAACTTATAAGTAAAACACAGAATAAAATCCAATATGTTAACTTATATTTATTTATTCCTTTTACAATAACACTCGATAGGGCAGAAACAGGAGAATTAAGAGGTGATCCATTAAAAATTTGAGAATCTTTTGGATAAGGTTGAATTTCAAAAGCAATTTCTTGATATCTCTGTCGAATTCATTAATTAAAATAATGAATATTTTAATCATTAATTATATTCATAAAATAAATAATTCTTAGAACATTGAATTCATTAAATATGGATTATCCTCTCTTCTCTTCTCTGGATAATATGTCTCTTTCATATTTTAAATCATGTAGTAATAGTGACTAACTATCTGTAACGTGTGTTAACGAAAATACGTGTTTTTGTTTATTAATTACAATTATACCTTTCATTCGTATGTTGACATGTTATTTGTCATTATTCAGCCGTTGAAAGTATACGAAGTTACGTTTCATTTAAACATAATTCAAATGAAACGCAACAAACATTCCATTCGGACACAAACGAAATTTAATTAAGAAACCATCATAAAACAAAGAAATTAAGTGCATTAACATCCATTCTTTCCAAATCAAAAAACAATTACAAATTAGCCATCTGTACAGAATACTAATTTGTAAATCATTTTGCGTCTGAACTAGAATCATAAGCTATGGTAGATTACCAATTTACTCACATTATTCATGCTAACGGCACCTAATCGATAAGTAAATGATTACTAATTACAGACATATAATTGGAGCTTGATATTTTAATGTTTAAATATTATACATGGGCAATATTCATTCTTAATTGACTGAAAAGACTAAGTCATGAGATAAAAAACTGTAATGAGCCCATCTAATACCCATCACTACGAAAATTGGTCATCTGACTTGCATATTCCAAGTCATCAGACCTTGTCAAAGTGAGACTATTTCAGGACAACACACAACCTATGCATTTAGGCACACACGTTTATCTGAAGTAGATAATCAAAGCTAATGTGTTTTTTTGCTAATGACAGGAACTTTAATGGCCATAGATAAACGAGCTATAATGCCATAAAACCAATGTGGCCGATTATTCTTCAGGGGTATATCTGGATATTTTTGGGCATTAAATTCCAAAAGGAAGCGCGGTTATGTCAAATGTAACAGTAGCGTAGAAAAATACTCATAACTAAAAGGTCTTTAAACCTCTTTTAGTGGAAATTGTGCAAAATGTTTAGTTTGCGCGAATTGGAATTTGTGCAAAAGAAATATTCTGTGTAGTTGCCGTAACTCATAGCAGAGCAACCAAATAATAAGCCACTTTTTATTAACGAATGGAATTTTTGTCTCTCTAACCTTTCTTTCACAATTTATTGTTAAAATTCGCCTGACGTTAAAAAAGTGATTAATTACAGTCGGACCTCTATTTAACGAAGCTGGTTGATAAGATGTTTGGAAGAATACCAAATTTTAAAGCAATATCCTTTTTCTTGACGCCTTTATCCACCACATGAAGAATTAAATTTTTTTTTCTTTGATGCTCAGGCAATTTCGCTTTGTCATTTTCCAGCAACAAGAACCGAAATTACCAGCACGACTCTGATCAACAATCCAGAAAACAGGAGACTAGTTCTAGGACACGGGACAGCACCATTGAGGGTGAAAGGGGGATATTGAAAGTTTTTCTAGTGAAGTGGACAGTGGAGGGGGTGAATAAAGGTTTCACTTCCTGGATGAAATGCAAAGAATGACAGTGATTTTACTGCTCTCGGTGAGTTAGGCGACTGGTAAAACCAGTTCAAGGTCATTGATCACTATAAAATGTGTTAAAAGAAAGAATAAGTTTGAAATGTTCAGAAATATTCTGAGAAATAGGGAGAAAAAAATATTGGATCACAAGAAAAAGTTCGTTAAATAGAGAATGCACTTCGCTATTTGGAGGTCGCAAAATGTTCTTGGTTCAAAGAAAAAGTTCGCAAAATAGAGGTTCATTAAATAGAGGTCCGACTGTAATGTAATACTATTTCTATTCTTTATCCTATATATCGAATTAAGCGGACAAATTTAACAATCTGTCTTTCACATTCGAAACAAGTTAGTAAATGAACATGGTAACATTTGTTACGCAACACAACTTAGGCGTAAATAATCTAAATGATGCATTTAATTCTTGAGACATTTCATCCGTGAAAACTTTCATTTAATAATATAATCTGATGTTCAAATACACAAATACGTTACCAGTCCATTTAAGAATGTAAATTTCACCAACCATTAACTAAGAAAGTTTTGATTGTTTTATTAATCGTAGGTGATTACTCATTCTATCTATTAGTTTAGTAGAAATAGTAAATTGTGGGAAGAATTAAAGCACAACACTTTTCAGAAATTAGTTTAATTTAAAATTAAACTAATTAAACTAGACGTGTAATGGAAAAATACTGTTACTCGTTCAGAAGTTACATTTTAAGCGTCACGAACATTAAAGTATAACATATCTTCCAAAAAACATACTAAGACAATTAATTTAATTTCCATGTGCTACAAATTTTTTAGACATAGTAGTTGGTTCTAAGAAACGTTTTATAACATAAGCCAGAATAAATGGCAAGGTTTTATATATAACAGTGAAGTTTCGAAGACTTTTTTTCAAGATGGATCTCAATTAAAACATGATTAGCAATCAGATTTAAAGTATATATAAGATATTTCTTTAATAAGAAAAGTGTTTTCTTCTCTCATACTGTTGAAAAAAATTGTATACATTTTTTTTCACCAAAATGATATTTCACTCTTAATACTTACATAAATAATATAAAGACTTGAATGCTAGAAAACTATTATCACTGCCCGCATTTTGAATTTGTTGAGCCTTTTATAAATCTACAATTTCTAGAGATAAGTACTTTTTACTAATTTAGGCATAAATATGATATTTATCCAACAACAAAAGCAAAAACAGAAGCTTTTCAAATGATTGTTAAGATTCATTTAAACTGTGAAAAAGAAGAGCAATAAATCAGTACAATTTTGATTTCGCATGTTTCTGCCCTTTATTTTGTTATTGTAAAAACCCTTTTCTGTGTCTACTTTTTTCAAAGAAAACCCAGAAAGTTCTTTTTTCTCTTCCATGACAGGGAAATTATAATTGAGCATCAAATCTCTAATATACAAATCCCTTCTCCATTTCTATTCTGTATGACGATAAACTTTCTTTCTCCCATGATGTTTATAACGCTTATACAAGTATAAATATTGCGATAGGACAGTCTCACAAAAACTATTCGTAACGAAAAAAAACAATACAAAAACACAAAACCTTCACGCAGCAAGAAATCAAAGCACCTCCATAATGGCAGACATCTCCAG
>BGPR01030075.1:0-12298 GCA_013235015.1 Araneus ventricosus
AACCAATATAATTCGATACATTCATTCAAGTACCTGCAGAATTTTAAAGTGGAAGGATGCACCAAGCCATATAAAATCGCAACTCCAAAAGGGCGAGATTTAATTGCTTGAAAAATTCAAACTACTTTCATTTCCTTTACAAAAGTACAATTTGTTTATAAGCATAAAAACATGCATTTTTCTCATGTTTGGCGGTCATATAGGATATGATAAGCACGACCATGTAAGCCATATGAAAACTATCAAGTCAAAGCTTATTGAAAACAGAGGTAAAGGAATCAGGCTAATTAAATGTTCTCCGCTATAAATTGCCGAATTAAGATTTCTGAAATACGTATGCAAGATGTTCTGGGAAGTTTCAAAGAAGTTTAGTTAAGTTGCTTCATAAAATTCTCTATTCATGATTGCAAATCGGTGATAAATTTGAGTCCAAGTTCCACCAGGCAGTGTAAACAACCGAAAAAGAATAGTTTATAACAGGGTTTCATTAATTTTTCAAGTGACACTCTTCATTAAGATGGGTAAGTGTAATTAAAATAAGCTATGGCGATTCTTCCAGGAGGTGCGTTAATAATGTTACTGAATGCGAGATCTATCGGATCTGTTGCTTTATATGGATTTTCTGCAAGTAAAACCAAGAAATTTGTTTTTTGAAACTTTGTGATGAAAGATACGAAAATAATCGATATCTGCTGCTTTTTTGTATACCCCATGATAATTAGTAGAAAAAATGCATACATTGGTGTTTCCTTTAACATGCCATAGAAGTTGAGACAAATTAAGACATGTGTGGATTATTTGCTGATATTTCATACAGATCCGGGAGTCAATGTCAACTGTTTCTAGATCACATCTTTTCAATTACTACGAAATTAGATTAAAATAATGTCTACACTTACGTACGCCTGAAATCAGGCATGACGAGTATATATTTACTTAATAGGGACTGGTTTATTTGTTGCGGGTTTTAGGGCACAACAACCATATTGGGCTATACTGCGCCAAACCTGAATAGGGACGGGATCTAATGCTGCAGTTTGTCAGTTTTCGGATATCATGAAACCTAAATCCTAGAAAAGGTTCTCTGGTTGGGAGAGTGTGGATTTCGTTCGAAATGGAGGAATCTCAAACGCTAGGACTTTTGAGTATGCTTCACATCTTGAGCTCCTAGCCAATATTTTAGAATTTAAATTATAATCGTCAACGGTTCTGGGAAGTTTAAAGTTTTCTTCCAGATACTTTCAAATTTATTAACTCGCTTCCTAGAAATTAGGCTATTCATTAATAGATATCGGGAAGGGCTCAAGGAATGGTTCCCCAGGGAATATTTAGAAGTATATATTAAGGTTTGGGCACATCTTTTATTCTATGAAAAAACATGACTTGCCTTAGAGACATTTATTAAAAGGAACACTTACACACGAGTTTACACTGGAAAAGACTACCGGTTTGTTCCAATGTTTTCTCATCTATGAAGTGAATCATTTAGTATTGATACCATAATTTTTGGATAACGATTGCGTATATTTACGCCATAAAACTGGTATTCATTTTAAAAAACCGAGGAGTTAATTTTTAACAACCATCATCAAAAGTTTCAATATGGCATTGAAATTAAGTCTATCGCATGCAGTTAGATGCTTACAACAAACCAGGCCGAATTTAAAAATTATGCGAGGAGAGTATGCTTTGCCACGTGGTTATAAATCTTGGGAATGGAAACGATGTCGTGCAGAGTCGAAATGAAAAATGAAACGATATGGTATATGCTGTATTAAACACAATAACATTTACGATAAAAATAATCTTCTCCAAATCCCTCTGCCCCCGTTTTCACCCCCACACCTCATGTTTCCCATCTTCAATACCCAATTCTCTCCACACTACAATACATTTTCGCATGAGGTCCTAAATTTTTCACTTCACTCTCCTCCACCCATTGATTACGACCATGCCACTTCTTCACTCCACCCCTTATTTCCCACAAACAGGACGAATCTTCACTCCACCACTCATTTTGCATGACGGGACACATCACACACGATGGCATCGTCTGTCCATACGCCGTCATTCATTCCCACGACCACGACACAATTCTCACTCCACCACACATTTCCCACGACCACGACACATTTCTCACTCCGCCACACATTTCCCAAAACCACGACACATTTCTCACTCCGCCACACATTTCCCAAAACCACGACACATTTCTCACTCCGCCACACATTTCCCAAAACCACGACACATTTCTCGCTCCGCATCTACATCACCCATGCCCCCACGACCCAATTTTCAATTTTGGGCACTCACAAAATTTAATTACGGCTACAATTATATAAGACAGGATTTTTCCCTCCACAGACCTGAACCAAATTTTAATATACTTATCAGCATGGTTACACAACTAGAACAATTATTACTTTATCAAAACTTATAGGATATATTTCACCATGTTTATTTGAAAACTTAATGAAGAACTACTCCGCATCATCCAATTTACATACATTCGAATTTTCTCATGCATTGCGATACCACAGTTTTACAGACGCAATACGTCAATATTTTTCGTTTCGCATGCCTGCCAAAACAATTTTCACACGGCACATTGTATCGTGTTACAATGTTTCGGCATCTTACATCCCATAAGGTGTAACAAATTCGTTTTCTTTCCTCCTGTCTTGTATCACAGGACATAACTTTTAATTATTCGGCTGAGAGAGGAAGCTAAATTTTTAGTAGAAGGAATATTTAATTTAAAGCGATAGATATCCTCCTTTAAAGGTTGTAGGACAATTGGATACAAGGAACAGACCAGGGGGAATATTCTTCTCTGTAAATGTTTAAACCGGCACAAAATATTCGAGACTTTCCGAGGCGTTATCCGATGTAAAACACAGCTCAGATTTGGTCTTCGGTTATATAACAAAGTACTACATGAATAACTGGGACGTCTTTTCTTACGGTCACCCATTTCAATTTAGACAGAAGATTAATTACCTACTAGGATCAAATTGTACTTGTATTTTTATAACACCTGCTTAAACTATAAAATCGATCAAATTAATTTCTATTTCGGCTTAATTATCAGGAACAGATGAAGTGAACAGATTTTTTTATGAAACCTTTTGCTACGTATTTTTCAAACTCTTCCAAATAATATCACATTCGTTTATCGGAATTTTATTCATAAAATTTAAATCTAAGTGAATTTTGGTTACAATTCTTCCAATGCCGAAGGATTCATATCATAGACAAAGCATTGGGATACAACACTCATTTTTATCCAACGTAAATAGTTTTATCTTTAATAAATAACTCTTTGATCAGGATGCCTTTATCATAGAATAAGCAAAATGCTCAAACTTTATTATATCACTTTCCCCTATATTCCTTGGGTAACAATTTACATTCCCCGATATCTGCCGGTAAACAGCCTAATTTCCAGGAAGCGAGTTACTAAATTTGATTGAAAAACTCATTATAATTGTCAGATATTCGGGTAAGTTGAATTTAAATCCTAATTTACAGGAGAGAGCTCAGGATGTGCAAGCTGTTGAAATGTCTTAGCGCTTGAGATTTCATCAGTTCGAGTGAAATGCAAAATTTTCCAACCTCCGATAATGTTTCTATGATTTCGGTTGCATACCATCTGAAAACTGACAGCTTGCAGCATTGGATGGTATCCTTTTAGACAATATCCATGACGGACGCGAGATACATTTAAGAATTTATACTCTCGTTATCAGTTCATTTATACTCCTTATTTAATTTATACTTGCAGGATTTCAGGTGGACGCAAGTGGAGATACAAAATGTGTTAATGGAATTTCTTGGTATTTGAAAGAAAATTGTCAGCTTGAAAGAGGAAGGGACATTGAATATCACCGGATATTTATGAAACATCGGCGAATCCATGTCCTAATACTAAACTTCTATGGCTGTTAAAAACTCAAATGTTTGCATATCGTACGCTAATTATCGTGGGATACACAAAAGAGTGATGCTCAGATATCGATTAATTTCCTGTCATGCACCACAAAAAAGTTCCAAAAACACAATTTGTTCGGTTTACTTATTGAAAATCCATATAAAGCAACAGATAGTAATGTTATGAATGTGAAATCTACCCTAACACAACTCTCGGATTGCTGTACTTTATTAACCTTTAGGCTACGGGGACTTGAACCACAAGAGTTGAGTTGAATTAGTGAAATTCTCCCTTGTGTCTAAAACAGCAGTTGTATCTACCCGCATTCAAGGGTAAAAAATTTTCTGGTACAACAGGTGTACCACCTGTAAAGAAAGGTTAATACATTTAACGCATCTCACCAAAAAGTGAAGATTGAAAAATTAATGAAGTCTTTCTATAAACAAGTTTCAATTGTTTACACAACCCAGTAAAACTCAGAGATACAAGTTTGCTTACCATCAATTAACAATCTCGAATTAGAGTGTTACGAAATACCTTACCTAAATATCTTTGAAACATTCATATTCCAGGAATCTTGCTTCGACAAGCTGGGAATGGCTCGTTGACCTAGTTTCTATAAGCTATGCCCCGTTGTGCCGAGATAGTACCCTTATAGCATACATGGTCATCATGTACCATATGACCGCAAAACATGGCACGTTTTTGTGCATATAAAGAAATTGTACTTTGGTAAAAAGGAAAATAAAGGAGTTCAAATTTCTCAAGCAAGACTCCCGCATTTTTGGGGTTGAGATTATTTATATCTAGTTGGTTGTTTCTAACATCCCTCCACTTTAATATTCTACAGGTATTGAAAAAAAATGCATCAAATTATCTTAGTTCCCTTAACTGGTTTTTGAGGCAGTACGAGCCAACTTCGGTACGGACCTCGTAATTTGGAATCGTGACCAGATGACGAAGACGACAGACGTGCTGATCTCCCCCTGTCCAATCTACCACGCCACTTGAGAGGAAGGGCATTTAATAAACGACAAATGATCCTTCATGTACCAAGACCAACATCAATTGCGGATCCTTTGTAAAAATAGCGTTCCAACCTTACCAGGTTACTGCATCTCGCATCAAGTTTGGAATGAAATTTAAACTAAACTAAACCCAATAATGAAAACTAAACTCAACTAAATGAAATTCAGCGAAAACGGTAAAAATTTCCCTCGGAAGTAAATGTTTTTAATGAAATTAACACGTGTCAAATAATCGGAGATGGGAACATTGCGGCCATAACTGCAACTTTCTAGAAGAAAGTAATTGCTGGATGTACGAGACGATCTCATTGATAAAGATGACTTGTGACGTAGCAACGAAGACAATGACAGTTGAAATTGGAATCTTCTACTCGAGAACGTCATTTATAAACCGAGGAATTCCGTTTCGGAAATCCTGCTGAAACAGTTTACGAATCTTGTGAAAATACCAACATGCTTTCGATAACAGTTGAATTTATTGCAGTACCGAGAACGTTTTCTGCCGTCCGAGAATTTTATCATTCGCTTCAGTACCGACAGCCGATCGAGCAATACCGTTTTAAAAGTATGAATCAATTGAATTTGTTAAAATGCACTAAGATCGCATCCTTCCTTACTTATTCAGAATACCGCGGAAGAGCCATCTTCAAATGCTCCACAGAACCGAGTTTTGGTCGGTGAGGATTTCAAATTTATATGGATACAATCAAATACGACTGAAGATACAGCCCTGAAGAAAGTTGCCTGTGCCTCTACCAAGAAATAATTCGAGCACTTCATCACTAAAACGTTGACTTCCCTTTACGCAGTCCTTTTCTTCCATAATGAACTCAAATTCAAAGTAATACTAGGTACTTGGAACGATGGCGGCATCACAGCATGTTCATCGCAAGACGGTACCAGTTCTGGCAAAAGGGAGCAAACTGGATGGAATTCCCTTTATTCCAGTAATACAGGGTCTGAAAAGAAACGAAAATTGTATTAATTAAAAATTGCATATTTTATATACTTGGCACCAATTCTTAAACAAAAACTAACAGAAAAGACTTATGCATGTTATCCGCGTTGAATATTGCAGATTAGTTCAATAACGAAAGGATTTATTTAGAGTAAAACAAAGACACACTAAAGTTTACGAGAGACAATTAAAGACGTGAAAAAGAATTGTTTTTCCCACTTCCGTTTCCACAGCAGTGATGGAATCGGAAGTCAAAGTAACGTACTTGTCAGAAATTAAAGAAAAAAACCCAAGAAATACAGTCAGAAAGAATTGAATTAAACAAGGAATCCATTCTAGTCCACTTTCCCACCGCAAAGTGCATTTCTTGGTTTTTTACTTTTCTTGGAGTAATTTTTGACTTCCTTTGTTTTTTTGTATGCAGCGGCATATTGCGCTCGACTTAAAAATTGTTTAAATTTTAAAGCGCATGTTTAAATTTGTTTTAATTACTAATTTAATTGATTCGATTCTCTTTTCTCTGTACTTGTCAGAAGATTGTCTCAATTTAAAGCATGCATATTAACCAATAGCAGCTTACAGAATAGAAGCATCCTACTTTAAGGAGACGGGGAGAAAACGAGCATTCAATTCCAACAACTTCAAATCGCACAACATGCCGAAATCTGGTGCGATACATTAAAACAATTATGAGCATGGTCAGTTCTGGAAATATTCCCACCTGACCCCAGTAGCACAAGGATATTGCACGATATCGATAAACAATATTATACAATATCGTTCAACATGTTGTGCTACATGGGGAAGTAAATTTGTTTCAGAGCCATCCTGTCATATTGAGTAATAGTCCACCCCCTAAAAAAGTACACATGTCCCATCAACTTTTTCGGACGTGTAGAGGCAGGTTAAATGATTTCCAAAACGACAGTAAAGTATCATTTATTCCAGAATCATCGTTTCCTTGAAAGAACATGTTAATTTGGCATTTTCGATTATATTTAAAATATCCCACTCCATGACCAAATGATGACGTCGCGCGTAGGTAGTCTCTAAAAAGTATAAGCAGAAAAAGAGCAGAGTGCACGAATCTTAACCGCCTAGTTTAAAATCCCGAGAATACTCGTGCATCTAATTATCGCATTTTTAGTCTTAAAACTAAAATTTAATCATTAATTAGCTTTATAATTTTACACAAAAATTACGCAAAATCTATAAACATCTCAATTATTACATGCCTTCTGATATGAATGAAAACGACAGCCCGTTTTCAAAACAGAAGGGATCCTCTTATTAGATAGCAAAACAAATAATTCAGTTAAGCGGTTAATACTGCTTGTAAACGGAGAGTCCCGAAGATCTCGTAACTTGGTAAGTTAAAGTAGAAGGACGTTCATCTAAGATTGGAGTAGAAGTAATTAGCCCTTTAATTAAAAATTTGGTGGCGTTAAAAAGGAATTAATTTAAAAATTAAAAATTTAAATTATATAAACAAATTAAGTTAAAAGGTAACAAATTAATTAGTCACCGATTAATTATTTTAAATAAAAAATAACTTTTGATCGTTATTTATAATCAAAAGTTTGATATTTTTCGGAAGTGTTTTTATCTAAGAAGAGTTTTAGTAAAAATCTGTTGTCACAAAAATTAATGCAACAAAATTAAATATTGGAACAACAAACAAGATATTAATAATGAAAAATGACAACCGAGATCATTAATATCAACAATATTGAAAAACAGAAAGGACATTTTTTCTATGAAGTTAAAAAAATAGTTAAATATAAACAAATTAAAGATGGAAAACTGCAACGACATTCAACAAAAAATTTAAAATATATAATTACAAAGTCACATCTGTCTTGCTAACTGAAACCAATCAATCCGATTACTTTTAATTCTCGTAATTGTGGCTGTGTACTTTTCACTTCATGCGATTCCCATGTTAAGTGGAACGTCTGTCCGAGCAATAGTGCACTCTTTGGTCTTTCATAAATAAAAATGCTATAATGCACAGCCAATTTATGAATTTATTAACCTCCGTTAGTTACCATGTATAATAAATGCGCACTATGGCATAATTTTTTCCAAGCGATAACTCATCAAATGCGGCAATTTACAAAGTCTCAATTTGCAAAAATACAAAACAAAAATTTGATGTTAGAAAAGGGAAACTTCGTTTTTCGACGTTGTCAAAGTTGGTGTCTGTTTGGCATGTATTTTAACGGTTGGCGATCATTTTGCGAGATTGGCGACGAGACCGTACCGTAATATTAAGCAAAAGCAACGAGACTAACGGAACGTTAAATATAATGCTGTAATCTTCAACATAGGGAATTTTTTAATCGCTTTTTAGATGCAATGTCTTTAAATAGATAGAGAATTGTTAAGTTTAATGAAACATTGTTATTTAAATGCAACAGTGTAAATTGGGTGAGCCTACGAAATTCCATAAATCGTTGATTGCAACAGAAAATGGATAATCCTTCCTACCCAACGTAGCTTTAAGGCTAATGTACAGTTTAAGGAAGACATGGTATGGAAACCAATAATGTTAAAATTGATTTCTTTTCTTTCATAGCTCAGTACAAAAACAATACTTATTTGAAATAATTGCATTTGCCGAGGAAATCTTCCAAATTCATGAAAGTTTTCAGAATACAGTACGACCCACGTTAATCGAACTAAAGGGGTAGGTGTAGGGGCGTTTCGGATAACAATTTTTTCGATTAAGCCATGTACATCTATTGCTTTTTTGTATCTAATAATTATTTTGAATCCTATTTCAGAATTACGGTATGTAATTCTGAAATGTTTCCAGTGCGCAAAGAATTCGAAACTCTTTGTAAGCTATGCTAATGTTCTTTATTAAAGTTAATCCTCCGTTTTGCGCAATATACCATACAGGCACAGGTAATTAATATTGTTAATACCCATTCATTTTAGCATTCTAAAATTAGTCACTGACCTTCTTGGAGAGACTTAAAAAAAGAGGGGATATCGTTCCAAAAAAGTCTCGCCTTTACGATTTTTCCCGTGCGGTACAGTAGGTGTTTTTTTGCATTTGCGATTTCATAGGCATTTCGGATAACCGGAACTTTACTGTTTCTTTGTACCAATTTCAATACTTACATAAATTTAACCAAAAAAATTAGAAGAGTGTTCAAATAGATTTGTTATTTGCATGAGCAGTCCAACACAAAAATTAAAAACAGCATTTCTTAATTTATCACACGACAGAAAAGCAACATTAGAAACTAGAATTCGAGATAAGCTCTAAATTTATATAAAAATGCCCGTTTTCGGAGAAAAAATATTTTATATATAATTATCCGTTTGGAGGTAAACTACCAAAATACCTAGCTTACAACTCAGATTTGAATTGGAAATTCATATGTTCTTTGCATACCTTACGTTAAAATCACAATTTTAGCTCAGGCTAATTCCCCCCCCCCACAAAATATTTCTCGATTTATTTACAGTGATTTTTCATACAAATGTTTTCTCAGGCAAAACTGGTACAAAGTTTCATTTCATACCTTTAAAAACTTCAGGGATTATCATGATTTGCTTTCAAAAAAATATCGATTTTTCAAAACCCGCATTTAAAACCGTATATTGCTTTATGAAAGTCATTTACACCAAGGTAATTTCATTCAATTAAATATAGATAATAAGTTTAACTTCCCAGTTTGAAATGTTGCGAAATAAATATTTTCTTAGAATGACTTTAACGTAGACAGACATTTTAATGAAAAAATATATCTTATTTTTCAACAAATGAAAATAGCCTCTTTAAAAGCCTTTATCCTCACATTTAAATGAGTACCAATAAGCATATAAATAACTTACCTCGTTGTTATCAGTTGAATAAGTCTTAACCATTTCATTGCCTACTCTAGCAATAATGAACATCAGACTTCACTCAAATAATGTCACTGGTATTCATAGCAAAGACTCGAAACATTGCAACAAAATTTCACAAATCAAAGCGATGTTTGATAGTAGGGTTGTGGTCTCAGATATCATTCATGCCCAAAATGATGAATGGTTCAGTTTTACCAAAAGGCTAAAATTTAAATTTAACAATTTCATCATCCTCTTCTTCAAACGATTTGTGCAAGGTAGTCGCTCTGGAGGCATAGAAATTCAAGAAAACGATAATAAGCTTAGATTCTTGGATTCGAATAAAAAAAAACTTACATATGTGTAAGTATTGAAAGACTTTCGAATATTTCATCTTATACTAACAATTCCTCCGTGCTTTTTTCAAAAGAATCGTGCAAGGTGATCGCTAAGAAGGCGTAGAGATTAAAGAAAATGATAATGGACGAGTTTTCTGTGTTGTTAAAATGCAGTAGCTACGTAATTTCGGTGTAATGCTAAGTCAATGGAATCTTCAAAGTCCAGGTTTTTAATGTAAATAAACAAAACAGAAAACTCTTCCATAAGCTCAGGTACATGGATTCGAATTACGAAGAAGATTATATGGAAGTCTTGAAAGACTTTCGAATATTTCAGCTTATACTAGCCATCGTGCTCTTTTTCAAAAAGATTCGAACAAGGTGATCACTAAGGAGACACAAGGATTACAGACCGCATAAAAACCAATCCTACTATAGGCGCCTATGGGAATGTCTTTTACCACGCCAAGTTGATCATTCTGCCCGCTAGGGTTTCCGTGTTTACTTTGATTGGCGCGAAACTGAGTTTTTTCCTCGTCGTGTTTTGAAAACCTTCCTTCTTTATTTACAATTAACAACTGATAAATTATTTTCAACTTTAAGACACTCAAGAAGGAATTCATTCTACTTTAAGTCACACAAAAATAAAACTACAAAGTAGAAATGTTTACATCCTTATAACAGATTGCATCTCTCGGTCGTCGTCGAAATAGAAAAACCTTAGGAAGCATTTCTCGCCAAAAAAGCGAAATATCGCCAAATATTGACATCGAAAACACTCCCCATAGGCGTCTATAGTGGGATTGGTTTTTATGCTTACAGACCATGATATTATGATTAGATAACCGGATTCGAAATTTATGTGAAAGTACTGGCAGACCTCTGATTATTTCATCTGATATGAAATATAATATAAAAAGAAACATTTGACAGTGTCGAACGATCGACTTAAAAAAGAAAGAAATTCGAACTTTGGGTCTGAAATATTGTAGCATGATGTTTTAAGCTTGGTTCGTCTGGCTTGATTGCGTCAGCCAGGCAATTGCATTCTGTGCGTAAAGATTTTTACATTACGAAATTTTTTGAAAGATTGCCACCTTAAAAATATTATCTTGTTAAAAAGTATTACTTATTTTATAGCCTGCGTTTTATAGCATTATTTTATAGCAGCTTACAAATTCATAAAATTATATCAAAATATCATGTTGCAAAGCATTATTTATTTTATAATCTGCTTGTGTAATAATTCTTTTTCCTCCTTCATTTCAAAGAATTTTATCAAATTAATACAGAATGCGAGATATTTCATTAAATTTGAAACAAAAGTACGAAAAGAAATCTTAAAAATTAAATATTTTTGAATTGTGAATTTACATATTATTATTATTATTAAAAAGTTATACTGACTCCACAATTAAACATATTACGGAGTTTTTAAAAGCAAATATTCTAAAGAAAAGTAGGACCATCGATGTTTGTAAATTCGAAAAAATTGATTTTTTTAAAATGTGAGTGAAATTAAGTAAATCCGTATTTTTTGTGTTTTGCTCTTTAAACTTCCCAGTGAGACATTACATATTTACAAATATTACTTTTACTATAATCATTTGATAGCAGAAAAGAAGAGAATTGAAAGTTCATTTTAACCGAAATATCATATGGACCAGTTTTCTGTTTTGTATATTTACATTAAAATGCGGTGACTACGTAATTCCGGTGTAATGCTAATGTCAATGGAATCTTCAAAAGGAAGTCCAAAAGCTATACAAATAAAATCAAGGTTTTTAATGTAAGTAAACAAAACAGAAAACTCGTCTATACGTAGGAACACAATGAATTTGCAATTTTTTTTTTAAATTTTAATAATTGTTTACCTTCGGCTTTTTAAGACGTGGCTATAAATATAAAAATGGGGCAATGTCGTGAGATTCGATATGTACTCGACACTTTTTATCGGCTTCAGCGATTGTTCAGGAGATAAAACACACCTTTAAATTAATATTATATAGGAACATAAGGAATTCGGTAGGTTGAAAAACCACGGTACTTCTACAATCAAAAGCGCAGACCCTTGTGATTTCTGGATCTACGTAGTCGCGTGTTTTCAACGTATTCTGAAGATGGGTATATGGTACTGCATTTCTTTACAAATATACAGGGTGTCCAACAAAGGACTCCCTCATTTTAAAATTAAATAACT
>BGPR01030076.1:0-11604 GCA_013235015.1 Araneus ventricosus
GATATTTTTTTAAACCAATCAACGGAGAATAAAGGAAACATTTTAATTTTAATACAGGTTTGTCACCTCTTTTATGTTAAACTTCTTAATATCTATATTTCAAGCATTATGTTTTTCTATTAACAATTACTGCCATATCATTAGAGTTCAAAATTCAAATATTATGTCCTAAATCTATAGCTAACACAAGTAATATCTGTTTTGGAAGAAATTTGGGACACATGTTCCTTCGCATCTGGAAGGATTAATTACGCTGTTAAAAAGTTTCTAGCCGGAGTAAAAAGGGAAATGTTTAACGTTTTTCCGCAGAAACTTCAGAACATATCATCATACAAATATTATTTTTGTACGATCTTAAATCCACCAATCTCTTTGATTTTTAAAGACTTTTTAAAATTGTTTGAAAAACAATTTATAACGTTCTCATCTGTTGTTCTTATAAACCTATTTCACTTTTTAATCTTTAACGTGATTTTATTAATTGTAAATTTAATTTGCTTTCTTTCGGCAATTCCACTTTTATTTCCATTTAACTTTATATTTTCTAACTACAAATTCTTGGTCTCTTTTCACCGTCGCTGTATCTAGAATTCTAGATAATTTTTTACCATTACCCACTACTCTCACTAATTTGGATTTCAAGGTTTTTAACTTGTAATGACAGCTTGGGCGGTTTCGAGCGCTCAGGTAATTTTCACATAACTGCTAAAAAAGCCGGATTCGAATGTTTGTTTAGATTTAAGGATAAGCAAAAATTGGAGATAAAAGCAGTGATTTGTACAGATGCGATAGTGGAAAAATTACATGAGAAGGGGATCCAGCTATGTTTATAAAAATCTAAGTGCAATACTGAAAAACTGAAGCAGAAAATAACGTTAATATAGTTAGGTGCGAATGCGGATCTCAAAATTTGAACAAAACATATTATTTTGTTTCATATTTTCACAAAAATATAAACTCAGCCGAAAAATTATTCACGCTCGGTATCCATCGTGAATACATTGTATCTTCTGTAGTGAATATTTTTTGAGCGTTGCTCAATTTCATAATTGTTAGTTTTTAGTAGCACTTGATATCAAGATATTTATTTCTATTTATTTATTTGTGCGTTAGATATTTATTCTGCTTTGTTTTAACGTGTATTACCCATGCTTGTTTGTGCTTAAAACAGATATTTGTAACAAATTAGAAACTACAATGTGAATATTTTACAATAAATGGTGGGAACATATAAACCTTGACTAACAGAAAATCAGCCAACAGTGCATGAAGTAATTGTTACTTAAGAGAACGGTGAACCTCTCTTACTTGATGTCTCTTGTGGAACTGAAACTGTATTTTAAAATTAAATTTATCCTTACTGAAATCCTATCTAAATGTCATGTAGCTCTTGCCCTTCTACCATCCAGTATCTTAACTATTAAAATATGAAGGTAAACAGAAGTATGTATCTATCTATGTCCGGATATCTTCTCACGTACTACTGAATCCTGAAACACGCAGAAAGTACCAAAAGACAGGAAATAATCCAAGGAATCCATTTCAAACATTGGAATTTTGAAATTACAATTAGTTAAAAATATATTAATTAAAAACGTGTAAATGAATGAAATTTCATGCCGCCATCTATCGACAGCTCCTATAACTATGTGAGAATGTGTATATGAATGAAATATTGTGCCGTCATCTATAGGCAGCTTCTATAACTATCTGTATCATCGGTTGTTCTTACACGTGGTTTGTATAAAATGTTTTATTATTTTAATTTTTTACTGAGCTTCCGCGTTTTGGAGTTATTATTTATAAACATCGGGAAAAAAATAGTTTTTCCCGATGTATTTTTTTGCATGTAAATCTGCATTTTTTTTCTTTCTTTTTTGTTGTCGTTCTATGTTTCGCAACATTTACGTTTGTTGGGGAAAATTTTGATTCATTTTTTTACGTTTTTTTTTCATTATTATTCAAATACGGCAAGACGAAAATATATGTTTCTGGTGTTTAATTTATCAGTTTGGTGTACTATTAAATCGTTTATCGTTTCTGTTTCTTCTTTCGCTTAATTTTTTCTTTTGAAAAACAAATATTATGCTAACCTTTTTTAATTTATAAACATAAGAATTCTCGCGTTTTCATTCAAACCACACTGTTTTAAGGTAGTAAAAGGACTAGAACAGAAAATTGTAATCCACCAAGAGAGGATTCAAAACAGATTTACGTTCGTTGGGGAAGCTTAGTGACAGTATTTGTAGGGAGAAAAACAGAGGCGGGCATATGAAAAAAAATGTGGATTCCGAGAAACGCTGAGTGATTAGCTATAAGGTAATTAAAAGGTTGGATTTAAAAGTTTTAATTAAACAGTATAGGATTCAAAGGATGTTTACGTTTTGGGGGAAGTTAGTGACAATATTTGTAAAAAAAATAAACCGTAGCCGGGCTCATGAAAGTTAAGTAATAAAAAGGCTAGATTTGAAAGAATATTTCTTATGTGAAGGAAAGTAAGTGACGATATTTGATGAAGAAAACGAAGCCGAGCATATGAAAAAATATGGATCCCGAGGCCTCACGTGATCTCACTTCTCTCCGCCCGGGAATATCCCATTATTCAAGATTGCTCGTGCAAAGACGGGCCATGCAGCTAGTAGCTATCAGATTTTTGGATGGAGACCGCATGGCACTCCGTTACAGTTATCTCTGGTTTTACTCACATTGAGAACTTAATATGTAATCAATGTTCGAAAATTCAAGAAGACAATATAGAAAACTGAACTAATGGAATGTTTCCGACAACTTCTGTCATTTCTCGATGAACTGACCAGCTGCGATCCCATCTCTTTCATTTATGGTATAGAAAAATGAAAGCAATGGAAATGCTTAATTATTGTGATCAGAAACTCATATTTGTGTCGATATTTTTCTGAATTCTATCTCATAGGAAGGTGAATTGTGGCTGCTGGAGAGAATGTTGTATCGTATGTGTTGAAAAATTATTCTACGTTGAACGAGGACCGATATTACGGATTTATGACTTTCACCAAGAAAAGTACGCTAAGATCTAACTCTCAACTGACTGAAGCGTACCGCGAATACTTTTTTTAGAACTCAGAGCTGGCTAGTGGAAGTTTCAATAAACCACTGGAGTCAGTTACAATTTCCAAACCATTTGATCCAGGTGAACTACATCATAAAACATCGTGTGCTTGGATAGAGGATAAAAGGATGTGACAGCACAATGGCTGCTGAATAGCCAACCTGTGTAGGTATTGAATGGGTTAAAATTCTGAAACTAGGGATGGGAAAAACCTACCGCTTTAAACAGAAAAACTTTTTTGTTTCGGTTAACCGGTTTTTTCGGTTATTTTTTTGCCCCGGTTTAAACCGGTTATTTTTTTTAAATCCGAAAACAGGGAAAAAAGCCAGAAAAATCAGCTATCAAAAGAGAGGCTCGATTTTAGGTTCGAGTTATGAAGTTTTTAATTTCATCATCTTAGGCCAATAAACGACCCCGCTTCCTTGAAGCGTTCATTGAGATGGTCTAAAATAGTCATAGTCAAGCTTTCATAACTCGATTAGTTTTGGTCGCAGAAGAGTGGAACATTTGTTTAAAATTTCAGTGTACCGAAAATATCTTAATAAATATGATTAATAGGAGCGAGGGACTGTATAAAAATTTTGAAATAGATTTTTTTATTATACATATAGACGCAAGCAACAAAAAATACGATTAGTTAAGTCTATACTCTCTAATTTCTTTTTCATTTGGCTACAATACTTAATACAATTCTTAAACATTTGTCTACAATACTTTCTTATTTTAATAATTACTCAATTATTATTACTTATTGTATTAATTACTTATTTATAATTATTATATCAACTAATTGTTGTCTTAATACTTACTTATTGTAAGTTTATTATTAATAATTAAATCATTATTAAATATATTTTTACCCGGTTTAACCGAAAACCAGTTTTTTTTGCAATAACCGCCATCCCTAGCAAAAACTCACCTATTTATTCTAAGTTAGATAGTGTACTCCCACCTTCTGTATAATTAGCTGCATAGTGCAAACAGAAGTGTTTGAATAATCTTCGTCATTCCGCAAAAATTTTCTAAAATACTCCTGCAGTCAAATAGTTCGCTGGAATCTAACCGCATTTCGAAATTATAGTTTTAACTTATTGAATTTTACTTTATCTACGCCAATATTGTATAAGAGAATCTGCAAATATAAATATATATCTAGGCATATAAAGAGCTGTATGATTAATAGAGAATAAAATATACAACATATTAATGAGGGTGATCCATGATGAAGTTTTTGAATTTCCAAAACAAAAAAGCTAAACGAATGAAAACGCATGTATATTTAGGGAAAATTACGCTCATTAATTGGTTGTTTAATTCATAACGTGTAATTTGAAAATTGAATAGATATCTAGATATTTAAGAAAAATTGAAAGAGAGGGAGTGAAATCCAAGATAGCTGCGCAAGCGTGCCCCCTAGGACCGCGGACTTTTAGTAAGTTCAATAGGAGTCCCTCGTGTACATGTGTACCAATTTTCAAAACTATGCTATTCAGTGTTTTTTTTTAATTCTTCGTTGACTTGATTATCAACTAAGATTTTTTATCATTAGTTATCTCAAAAACAATTACACTAAAAGAAAAATAAAAGCATGCATTTGCAGGAAATTTTACGTTTTTTAATTTCTTAAATCTTATGTAATTTGAAGATTCAATAGTTTTCGAGATATTCAAAAAAATCAAAAGAGGGGGCATGAAATGAAGATGACGGCAAAATTTGAGACACATTATCTCGGAAACTGTTAAAGCTAGAAGAAAAATAAAAATGTGTATTTGTAGGAGAAAATGCGTCCTTTAATTTATTTTATCACGTGTAATTTGAAAAGTGATAATTGTTCGAGATATTAAAGAAAAACTATACCGGGGCATGAAATCGAAGATGGTGGCTCTACCCCCCCCCCCAGGACCGAGAACTTTTAGTATGCTGAACATGTGCCCCAGAAGAACATGCGTGCCTATTTTCAAAACTATATGATTTAATGTTTTTCAAACTATTCGTCGTGGTGACTGGGTAACAGCGTGGCACGCCGAACCTTCCTACTTTATTCCCTCTGCGTTAGCATCTTACATAAATAAAGAAAACTTTATATCAGTAAATTCAAAAAACAGTAGACTATACATTTTATTGCAAGAATTTTTGCATAATATGGCATATAATAAAATAGAGATCCAAAATCAAAAGTTTTGAAGTAAAGAATCTACTTTTTTCACATATTTTCCTAAATTTCTAAAATCTATTAGGTGTAACATAAATGAAAATGTAAGCATTCTTGTGACCCATTTAATAACAAACAAAACTGTTAAAAGAGGAACTTGATTTTATCATAAGTTACAGAAATAATGGCCGTTCCGTAGATATTGCCATTTTGAACTTTTGAGAGGGCTACAGGGAGATTTTTGGGGACTTTTGTAAAAATTGCTCCTATCTATCAATGGTGTAAAATTGATAATCACGCAAATTATTTCCAAAGTTGACTATTTTTGGGTCTTTATTGACTGGGCAGTCTGTAGTAGTGTAGTCACTGAAAACACAGAAATACATTAAACTCAGTATATAGTATTCACAATGAAAAAGGAACATTAAACATTGGGAAACCCAACAACAATAAGGTAACACGGTGCTCGTCAGCATCACGGTTCTGCAAGGAATAGGGGAAAATAGACTTTGAAGCTGATAATCCCATAAACCCATTTAATCGATCAATCAAACTCTACTGAAAAATAAATGTGTGGCATTCTCGTTTAGTTTGACTTCCCTCTGCTCCCTCACACCTTCCCCCAATATGTCGCTCGCTACTCAATCGCAATAACTGGTTTTACATTTGATTTGGATAATCGAAAACCTTTCTGTGACTGTAATCTTTTTATTTTCCAGATGTTCTTAAATTTTAAGAAATTTCCTGCTTTTGTGAGTTATATATAGAAATTTGAATCATTTCGTTAAACATAAATTTCTGTCTTAGCACTTTTCTTATATATATCATAGTATTGCGTCTTAATGCTTTTCTTTTACGAAAATAACTTCAAATAATTTTGATTTATATCCCATAATTCTCAGCGTTTCTCTAGTGTGTCTCTCGAACTCCCGAAATACGTTCATAAATCACGAAAATTGATGGCGAGCATTTTGCTTCTCCATTCCGAGAAATATAAAATACTCAACTAAAGAAAATTCTTTCAGAATATATATTTTATTGCGCCCAATTTGTTCTTCAGATAAATCAAGGATACTTTTAACAAGGGAATGAAGACCCCTGCATTTTGCTTTCCAGTAGGGTCATATGGTTATTATTTTAAATTTTTCTCTTTAGAGAAGAAAAAAGAGGTGCGTATGTTGTGTAAACTTTCCTTCTGGGGGTAGGATTCTGCTGAGTTTATCTCTTCGAGCTCGATAAAAGAAGCAGAAGCAGCTTGTTAATCAGATATTTTATGTTTTTAAACATCGTTTTCACACATTTTTATTTATGTTGACTTATTTTCTGTGTATAATTCTGGGGAGATAGTTTATTGCAACACTTATTTGAAATTTTTATTACAAATAACAAAAGGAGTTGGGAAGTATTAAAAGTAAGTACAAAACATTTCTTAATCGAATTTTCACTCACTTCTCGATTGAAAGTGTTATGATGTCTTGTTCGCGTGTCCACGATCACAATATTATACCCAGGGTGGCCAGAAATTATTAGACACATTTCAAAAATTATTAAAAAACAAATAAATAATCTCACACTGCGATTTTTTAGATACGAGAGCAAATAAAAAAGCATTTTTTAGATAGGAGGTTTACTTTACTGAGTGCTAAATTTGCTACAGCGAGTCATTTCCAAACGCAATGGTTACCGATCAGCAGAAGCTGACAAGCGTCTTCTGGTAAACTTTTTTAGTTTTTCTTGAATATCTCGAAAACAATCCAGTTTTCGAATTATAATTTATCTAACAAATTAAAGAACTTAACATTCCCTATAAATGCTTGCTTCTAATTTTCTTCTAGATTTAAAAGTTCGCAGAGAATGGCTCTCAAAATGCGATGTGTCCAATAATTTGCGACCACATAAACGTAACGGCGCTTCACCTATCTGAAAAAAAACCTTTTTAAAATACGTTCTTAATTTAATAAAAACCGTAGTTGTAATTTTTTTTGTAATTATTAATTTTTAAAATGGATTCAATAATTTATGACCACACAGTTTTTTCAGTTAATTGATTTAGTTAGCTGAACTTTGTTTCGATACTCGTGGTCCCACCTTGTAGTGCATTTCAGTAAGTATTGATTTCTTCATTCCTTAATATTTATAATATTTAATTACAAATTAAAAACTCAAGAGCAAAAAAGAAAATTAAAATAAAAAATCCTACTTTATTAGCACACTTAAAAATAACTAATTTTAAAAAACTACTTTCATTTAATATATTTTCTAAATTCATATCATTTTTTAGTCCACCAGCTCTTCTCCAAGATTCTCAAAAATTATGACAAAAAGAATGAATCAATGTCTTCTTCACCAAAACTTCCAAAAACCATTTTCCGAGAATTTATTTATGAAGAAAAAAAGCCGCTCATATGCTTTGAACTTTCTTCGGAATGATGTTGCCTTCTCTTCTGTAGTTTTTGTGAAAAAAAATAAGCATTTCTCATTAAATACTTTTAAGGAGATAACCTTATAAATTCCGTAATATAGTGCTAAACCTTTCCATATTTCTTTTTTTAGATTCTGTGCTTCCATTTAGGTAACTTATCGTAAGTTAATCTATTTCTGAAACCTTAACTGAATGAAGTTGTAATAAGGATGGCGTGTCCTAAAAATGTTTTTCCACTTCTCTTCTCAGATTAGTATTATGTTATACAGAGATGAATGTGTTATTGGAGCCTTACCTGCACGTTTTATTCCAAAGGCAGCGTTTGAAAATGAACTGCAGCAACAGCTCCAATCCTACTTCTTTTCTGCACTCGGCTTATTTACATCTTTACAACCCTTGATAAAGTCTATTCTCAATAATTTCTATCCACATTCAACCGAAATTATTTCCCATTCGAGATCTAAAGATAATTTTAGGCTTTTCATTGCAATAAGTTTGCGATCCAAGAAAAAAATAAAAACATCAAAGAGGACTATTTTTTTCATTTCCTTCTATTAATTTCGCATTTTCCAAGATATGATATTTAATAAATTTATTTCTTTTCGTAGACAGAATTTATCAGTAGTCATTACTCACTCTTCGTTTTATAATCAATTGGACACACTATAAATCTCTAAGCTAAATTCTTATGTTAAATTGTAAGGCGTGATAGAATAAGACGATCATTTTTTTTACTACATTCTCAAATTTTTTTCCAATAACTACGGGAAAATTGATACTTGAAACACACTCGATGAGCAAAAAAAAATATTTATACTTTTTTTCTTAACTTTAGATGTAGAAAATTGCACAAACGCTAAAAATAAATTTTATGTTAAGTGTTTCACCATTTGTCATGAACTGCAACTAAATATTCGTATCGAGAAAAATCCTATAATTTTGAAATATATCCCGCGAGCTTTAGCTTCTCTGGGGCATGCGTCTCGATCTGCAGAAACACGTCCATAAATCACTAAAATTGATACTGAGCATATTGTCTGCCCGTTTAAAAAATGCAAAGTACTCTGCAAAGAAAAACTCCCTGGAAGAATAGATCTTATAGTGCTCCCAGATAAATCAATGATGCCGTTAACAACGAGAATGGATGTGTCTATTTTTACTTTCCTGAAATGGCATATGGTTATAATTCTTTATTTTTCCCTTTCAGTTTGAGAATGAAGAGTCTTCCTTTTTTATTGCACATTTCTTTCGGGAGTGAGAGATGTTCTTATTTTATCGCTTGAAGTTTAAGAAAAGAAACGGAAGTAACAAGTCAATAAGTTTTATGGTTTTGAAAGGCGTTTGAGAACGATCTGCTTTGTGGAGTTCGGAAATGACTCTGTCTGGAGATATCTGCGTTGAAGAGTTGTTTCTGTAATGTAGAAAAAATATTTAAAAAATATTTTATTCAAACAAAGATTTTTTATACTTTGTGAATCACTTTCAAGAAAGTATATATTTTTAAAAAAATAATATCATATATTATACAATATGAAAACAATAACAATCCCTTTCTACGAAAGAGTTTAAATTTAAAACCAAAAGAACTATTCTGATCAAATGATTACAATAGTTGCATAAACCTATAAAGTTTTTTGTGGTTTTGATTAGAATTGCATTATGCGTTCGTTGTGTGTATCCTCTGCCAAGCGGGAGAACATCTCGACTTTAATCCAAGTCCGACCAAATCATATAAAGCTTATCCAGTGTGATAAAACTGACTGAATATCATTCAGGTTTTATGTTTCTTCAAATGAAATTTAAGCTTTTTAATCAGATATAAGAAGTATTTAAATAAAACAAATATTAAAGGATTTAATAAAGTACATTTCATTTATAAAATTTATTACCTTTCCTTTAGAGAATTTTATGATATGGACAAATTTTAAGTTTTTATAGAAGATTTGTAAAATTTAAGTATTTTAAATATCAATATTATGAAAAACACTTATAAATCCCTGTCAAACCACTACTGTTGAGTATTAAATATTAATAAATTATTTATTGTAGAATTTTCTAGAAAAAGTATTTATTTTATCTCTCAAGAGCTCCACGTACGCTTCCTTCCTTCAATGCATCTCAAAATCGACGTTTTCAACAAAGAAATGTAAAGAGCTATTTCTGAGAGAAGAAGATTCAAAAGATGTAACATTTCCGATAATTTTTTTCAGCTATAAAAAAACCCTTCGCAGCCGGAAAAAAAATATGAAAATATTACCTCCTGTCAGGAAAGCTGGTTTTCTGTAAAGTGTGTACTTAGCCTATTGATAAGGAATATCTGAGGCTAACTTTATTTGTTGAAATTTCCCATCGCATTTTCGGTATCGTAACTGATTCTATTTGTAAAGAAACATGATTTCTTTTTGATGTTATGGTATTTATATTAAAGGATGTGATTATTCCAGACTGAAGTGACTTTTCTCGAAGGTGGAATAATTTACACGACATTTCCGATCCTATTTTTATGTTTTCCAATCTTCAAATCACAGATATTCTTTGCACTCTTTGAGGTTTTTTCTTGAGATTAAATAAATGTAGAAAACAATCCTGGTTAAACATAAATTATATTAGTGTTAACTTCTTCTGGAAGGATATGCTTTGAATTAATAATGCCATTTGTAAGTATCTAAAAATAGCTCGAATCTGTTTCTTAAATTACGTTAATGAGTTTTAAAAATAGATTGCTTTGTGGAAGATGTATCTTTCCATATAAAAGAGTGCAACAGTGGCGACACGTCAAGAGCAAAATAAATAAATTTAATAAAATACAGTTTTTAAGAACACCTTCATTAATGTATTAAAAAGCAGGGTTTTTTAACTATTGTCTTCTTCTTAGTCTTTAATCTGTAATTCATTATTACAAACATTATAGAATATTAAAATCTATTTCTACAGAAATTCACTACCAGGTACCGCTTACATAATCAAATATAATCAAATTATAATTAAATTTATCAACCTAACATGTTATTAATACCTATTAATAATTATATAAAAAAATACTTAAATAGTTTATCATTAAATTTTGAATATTTCATCGAGACAGTGTGACATCAGAACATATCTAGAAGTGTATTTAAATTCAAATATGTAATGTATCAGAAATATTATTAATAATATATAATGTACGGAAAATCATACAAAATTCCATCTTTACAAATTTGAAGAACGTAAAGTTAAATATAAGTGTACAAAAAGTTCTAAGTTTGCTTCGATCTTGGAGTGAAAATCATTCTTTTTTACCCAATTTTTCAGATTCTTCTGTATCTATTAGCATTTTTAGGTAATGATGTCTTTAGTCAGGGGATGTCCAATTTAGATCCTTTCAAATCTATGAAATATTTATGTATATAATTGTAAATGCTGACATTTATTTTGTATTTTAACATCAATAAAGAAAAGGAAAATAAAAAACAGAACAAGATACCTGTTATGTTGTTTACTTGATGAATTGATATATAAACACATAAATTGTTAACTTGATATTATATATAATATAATATCATATATACCTAAATTGTAATATTGTTTAATTGATATTATATAGTTAACTTGATATATAAAACACATAAATTGTTAACTTGATATTATATAATATAATATATAAACACTTAAATATATAAAACTCTAGTTCAGTAGATTCAAAAATTGCATTTGTTAAATTAATGTGTTCGTATATACTTTAAATATCCTTTTTACCCAAAAAAATTTTTAAAAAGATATGCATAAATATAAAAAGGAAGAGTGAATAATGTCAGACATGAATGCGTTAAACTAATCCTGAGAAAAAAGAACTGAAAGATTTATTTATATTGGTACAAAAAAACAGTCATTGACATTAGCTTATATCCTTAATCCTTAATCCTTAATAATATAATAAATGCGAAAGTGTGTCTGTCTGTC
>BGPR01030077.1:6877-18900 GCA_013235015.1 Araneus ventricosus
TAAATTTAATTAAATAATTTAATTAAATTTAATTAAATAATTTAATTTAAATAATTTAATTTAAATAATTTAATTTAAATAATTTTAAATTAAATAATTTAATTTAAATTAAATTAATTAAAATTATTACAATTTATATCTATTTACTAAAAACAATTTCAGTTTATATGGTCTGTATTTATTAAAACTGATAAAAATTAATCTTTATTTCTATTTTATAGCTTTGAAATTGTCATTTTGCCTTGCTATAGTCATTATTAAATCTAGTTTCTCTTAATTCGAATTTTTCTCTAAATCTAAGTTCTTTTTTTGCCCTTCCAGTTTCAGAACAGCGGAACTACACTGTAATATTTTTACTTTATGCCTAAAGTTTATAAATTATATTTTCACGCAAAGTTGTCTATCCATTATTAAAATAACAATAGAAATACTACTAGCATCAATTATATTATACATGATTTAAATAATGAAATGTATTTGTATAATAGTAAAGTTTAAAATAAATTAGAAATCTCTTTGAAATAAAGCAAACCTTTTCTCTATGAATTTGATTTCAGTAAAAAAGTTATTGATATTTTATTTAATCGAAAATTGTAACATTTTCGAATGAATTTATAATGTCATATATATGTTCATTGAAACTTCACGGAACATTGATATTTTAAAAAGTATATTTGACTCAAATATGATCTTTATAATTTGCATAGTTTTCCTTTGTTTGCTGGTTTTCTTCTTATTCTTTCAACCCTCTAAATGGAGCAGCGTTTCCAACATTGGCTCAATACTTTATAACATTAATAGGTGAACTGACAAAAAAAGCTGGAGAAACAAAAGAGAGGAACTTCATAAATTTGATAACAGTTATTTAAATAGATAATTTTTCTAATAGTGTAAAATTCCTTTTAAATCTTTGTGATAAATGTGCCCAACCTTTGTCGTAGACACATGTGCGCTAAAATAATACATTTTATATTAATAATCTGATAAAATAAATTTAATTAAATATAGTATTTAATAACAAATATTTATTAGTGTGTCAAACAGAAAATATTTTCTATTTCGTTTATTTTTTGATTTTTAATCCTGAGTTTTATTGTTTCTCAAACTCACTACCAGGTGTCGCCACTAGTACAGAATGAATATTTATTTAAATTAACAATTACGTGATAATTAAGTTCTGAAGATTTTAAAATAGGATATTGTAATCAAGAATAGAAAAGTATACAAAATTTCAATCCTCTTACACATCAGGAAATGAATGAAAATACATTAAAAATTTCTATATTTTACAGTAATGAAACTAACAGAGGTAAAAAAAAATATGTCTAATTATTAACAATGCCTTCTAATCCGTATTTTCTAGGTAATTCAAAAATCCTTTTGAATCTTTTGTTTGTTAAATTTGCTGAAGGACTATTATAGACACAAGATCTCTAAAAGGGCAAAATATCTAAAATTATCAAAGCCAATTTACAGAGCCACAACAGACATTCCAGTTTTAAAGTCTGAAACAGATAAATATAATCAACTAAATTGAAATATCCCATTAATTCAATAGAAAGGTACACTGAATTTTAAGTTCAACCACGTGCGTTTACTTAAAGTTTCACATAATATAGATCATGTATTGTGTTAGAGTTCTAACAATCGTGTCTTCTGTCTTATTACACTAATTGGAAGGAATTTACGTTTAGCTACTTAGTTAAGCTACACGATTTTGAATACAAAAGGAATGTTTGTAGAGTTTGTAGGGAATTCTGTAGTTTGGATTTATTCACGATATTAACTTAATTAACTTTTCGCTTTAGTCTGAATGCGCTGCTTTCGGGATACAATCAATCTGCTTTGATCTTTCAATGTTTTGTTTTGTATGTGGACAGATTTTAACCTTTTAGAATGGCTTGCAGTTTCATAATCAAAATAAATTTAAATTTGGCTGAATATTTTAACAGGATATGAAGGTTATTGTTCTGCTTATTTATCAGTTCAAGGTGAGTTTTTAAAATACAGTAATCTGTATGAAAATATAAACATCAAATACATTAATTAGTGAAGATAATTTCCCGGAATTTGAATTCCAGTTTCTAGGAATATGTCGTATAACTTTTTTTTTATCCCAGTCAGATTAAAGTTTAATCAGTGTTGATAGCAATGTATTATTTTATATATTTCATTGTCTGAAACAATGTTTCTTATGTTTTTACAACATTAAATATCGGTTATAAAAATTGGAATATTATATATAACTTTTGTTTACATGCATTTTGGATAATTTGTTAATTATTTTTGAATTTGTTATTGTATAATTGCAATTTTTGCGAATTTTGAAAAACGCATACGGCATTTAATTAACTTCTCGTGTGCCGATAAAAGTGGAAATTTTAATTAATTTCATTCTAAAAAGAAAAATAGTTTAAATCTATGCTTCTACGTGTTGTCTTGTTCGTTTTTTTCCGTTCCCCAAATCAAATTCTTTATTGTAAATACGTTGTGTTATTCTTTTATTGTAATTGCTGTTGTAAAAAACTATCAGTTGTTTTGTAGTTACGCATTTGGAGTCTAAATTAAATTGCACTATATTTTTTAAAATGTCTACGAAAACGAAAAGTTGAATCACTTTGATTAAACTCGCTACTCGTAATGATTTCTTCAACTGTTATTTCTTCAACAAAGGATTCAACAGATTCTCCTACCGCTAAGAGATTTGAGTTAATTATTTCCTTCTAGTCCGCAGCCACTTATTTTGTATATCTTAGTCGAAACCCGTCACTGTTTTCAGATTTCTAAAGAGAGAATGAAAACTTTTAAAAAAGCAATCAAAATTTAACACAATGTGGAATACAAAACCCTGTTTTCGGTAAGATGTTAAGCAACCAAACACAATGCATTTTGAATTGACGTAATCGATTCTTAATGCCCAGGAGCACTTATTTAAATAATTTTCTCGTAAACATTCAAATTCGCTTGCATTAAACATATCATTCAACTTTAAAAATGCATGAAAGAAGATCTATGGACAGCACTAAGGGATGCTAATTTTTTTTGTTGAAGCCATTTAAACTACAAGAATTTATTTTCCTTCCGAAACGCAGAGCAATTTATCTAGAAGCCCACTCCAAAAGGAATTGCTTCTCTATTTAGTTCGAAAAAAGTCATGATCTGTAAAATTTACTTTCGAAACTAATTTCTCAAACTAGAACATAATTTATATGTACGAAGAGTTTCGAATAAAATTTTAATATGCTATTTCCAGGGCAAAAATCATTTAATGTGATCCTATCGTGTTTTGTAATGTTATTTTCGATCAGCATAATATATTGTTTAGAATGAGTCTCTATCTTATCAGCAACGAAATAATTCATTGTTATCTGAAATTACAACTTATCTTATTTTGTTTGCAACATAAGCATCGTACTTTCGTTTTGATTTATGTGTGCATTTATTTAACTTTGTTTGGGGTTTGTAACGTCAAAATTTTATAAATATAAGCATGTTTAATATTTATGCCTGACAAAAGCATGAGTTCAACTTATTTAATGTTATAACAGTGTATGATACCAGATAAGAGGCAACAGTCTGATGTTGAGCTGCTTTGAATTTGATTTAAAAAATGAGAGACGAGTACGAGTACGGTTGAACGATGTTACGATGCACGCAGATACGAAGTGTAATAGTTGTGTTTTAATGTTATAATAAATGTTTGTTTAGTATTAGACGAAGTATCATGAATGTCAATCGAGAAGCCAACATAATCGATTACTTATTAACTTCCTGATGTACTAGAATTTGGAAAGTTTGCATACTTGTGTGTTCTAGATAATAATAAACTATTCGAATAATTTCAGAACTTAACAATCAGTTAATCGATTAATTTAATAAAATTTTGAATCTACATGAGTGGTGCCACCTGTTAGGGAATTTGAGGAAAATTGATTTAATTAATCAATAATATTTATAATATAATGAAATTAAAGAAAAGTAGAAAAAGAGTGACCCAACTTAGTTATATGACGGTTTCTCATCAACGAATTCGTGATGCCCCCCAGTGGATGACATATGGTTAGAGAAGAATGTATCTATGTTATAACGAATAGTTCGAATTATAGAGGAATCATTGGTAAAATAAAAAATTAAACTAAAATACTCTTTGTAATAATAACGCAAAATACTATCTAACTAATGAAATCTGGTTATGAAGTGGGGGAAGGCAAAACATTTGCAAACAATCACGACTTACATCGTCAACCATTTCTATTCCACTATAACCACTTTATATCCTGGTACATTTTCATAACATGACCATTTAGGGATGAGGGCAAATCGTTAGGCTTCTCTCTTAAGAAAATTAAACTCATTACTATGAGTACTTATAAAAGTACTTCATTTTTCGCATGCTTAATTATGTTTTATAATGCTGCCTCATTAATTATTTTATTAAAAGGAATTCTACTAAAGGAATTCTATTTATTCTATTTAAAGGAAGTTTGTTAATTGTTCATTAGTAATTTGAATTTTTATTTTACGATTTTTTGAAAAATAAACTATGTTTTGCAATTCATTTATAATTCTAGATTTCCAGCATTCCTTTTGGCAAAAATTTATTCCATTCACTGCTAAATAATATTTTGATAAGATATTAAGGTATCCGATTAGGTTGAAAAAGCGATTTTTGAAGAAAAATTGAAAAACTTTTTTATAATCTAAAAATAAAGCCACAACATTTAAGATTCTAAAACACTCTTTGTTTTTATTCTTATTCCTTTAATATTTTATTCCTTTAAATTTATCTGAACGAACGTGTTAATATCTTTTTGAAATGCCTCTTCTGAAAAATTACATTTTCACTAAAATTGGTCCACGGAAAACGTGATATATCAAAAACAATTCATTAAAATTCATTGAAATCTGGTACACATGTGTTAAAAATCTTTGATGTTGTAATAGATCGCATATTTTATGAAAACTTTATTTAGACATGTTTTTCAGTCACTTTCAGTTCCAAACATAGGATAATTTTGGCGAAAAATCAATGACGCCAACTTTGAATGTTATAAAATATTTATTTATTAAAAATAAATTTATATTGTGGCCTATTACATTTTATATAGTTTGATATGTACCCATGCGAAATTAAAATTAATTATGTCCCATATTTTTTCAATTACGTCGTTTTTCTTATCATTGAAATTTTTATTAATATTCTTGAAAAAAAATATTATTTTCAAAAAAATTATGATATATGAATTTTTATTTCTAATTGTGTCTATTTAAGCCTATTTTTATTATTTATCTCTGTAAATCTTTTTCCTGCATGTTTTTTAAAATTTTTTCTCCGAATCTAATCGGGTACCTTAAATATTAAAACCAGAAATTACTAGATAATTAAAATTTAAAATATTTCGTTTCCGTACGCTAACGTTTTATTCACAATTTCTTTATATCCATTGTTTATTCAAATTTCAATTACCACTCGAAAAATTAGGTTTCTTTTTTCCGTGTCTGAACTCCAATGTCAAAATAAGTTCCCTTAACTTTTATATCTGAAACTGAAGAAATAATAAACAATAAAACTAAACACCCTCAAAAAGTTCAAAGCAAAAGTTCCCTTACTAAAATAGAAAGTGAGGCAGATGGGTAAAAGTCAGCTGAACTTTTTATTTCGATCAACTTCTGATATTTACATAATTTACAGTCTTACTTAAAGTCACACGTCTGGTTCAATTTTCAGACTCTTTCATTTAAACTGCTCAACTTGAAGATTTTATTTGTCTGAAATTTTCCCGAGGAATGGTTAAATGTCGTTTCCTCAGGTAAAAGCCAATCAACGAGATTTTTCTTTGGAGAAATGTTAAGAAGAAGTAGTTTTATATAGGTCGGCACATAAAGTATGGAAATTGTTTTACCAATTATTTTAAAATGGTTTATATGTCTGCGCGATTCGACTGCACTTATTAACTAATTTTATTAATATTAACCCGGGAGGACTCGCACTGGTGGTTTCGACACGCCTCGTCCTAAAAAATTCGTCTGCAGTTTCCCCCCATATTCTGAAGTGGTTGGGTCCACTAGTAGCTCTCTCCAAGGTCATATTCTACACGTCTCGCGTGAAAACGGCGAATTCTGAACATTTTTGTGGTTTACAGCAGGGTTGCCATATTGGCCTTCGTAAGGCCAAATTATGGAAATTTAGCCTTTTTTTAAAGCCCTGGCCTTAGAAATTTTCTTTTGGCCTCAGATTCATTTATGGCCTTTTTTTGGCTTTATTTTCGTAAATGACTTTTAGAGCAATTTTTAATAACTTATTTACTTAAATTGATGAATTATAATTGATTATTAAATATTTTTAATGAATTTTTTATATTGTTACAAAGCTTATAAAGTCGTTTCCTTGCGATGCTAATCTTGGCGACAAACTTGGCGACTTGGCGGCAAAAGGAATCTTCTAGAAGGACCTCGAACTTTCAATCTATTTCTACTGGTTTCATGAACTTTCTAGAGATTACGTCACTTCCAACATAATGAAGTCACTTCCTGTTGAAAAGTAGAAAAGCAAGCTCTCAAGCCAAGAAGTTCAGTTGGATTTTGATCAGCAAGCAAGCTGGTGAGCTAATAACAAACCTTTGAGTGCTGTATTGAGATTTAATGATAATCACTGTTGTGAATTATTGCTAGTGGTATTTAATACTTGTGCTACTTTTCTTTTCCTAGAATATTTGTAAAATAAAGACCTTTCCTTTTTTTTAATCCTGCTTATTGGACTGTATATTCTAAGGAGACATTCTTAATATCCAAGATCTCTGGAAGGAATTGTTTTTCTTTTTTTATTCTCAAAGCTTCTCAATCAAAATTTCATGAAGCAGGTCTTTAGAATAACATTCAAGCATACTAACACTGTTCCTTGAAATAATTTGAAATTGAGAAATACGTCTTTTGGAGTTGTTTAATTATTCTATCCAACTCCGTTTCGGAATTGCGTTTCTATCTGAAAGTTAAAAATATCGTCTGCAAATTGTCCTACCTAGATTAATTTTCCAAACTGAAGCAAATCTTTATGCTCATAAATACGAATTGAATGTAATGAAATTCTAAGCCGATTCTTGCAAGATGGCGTCTGTTTTTCCATTCAGCAGATTAGTGTAGCTCCGGTGATGAATAATCAACAAATTAGGTTTCCTATGCAACTGTTTATTTCATTATAGTTTGTAGGTTCAGGGTTTTTTTCTTTTCTTTTTAAAGTATTGTTTACTCCTTTACCTATCATTAAGGCTTTTTTTAATATGGAGTTTTTTGTCCAATTTTTTTCCTATGTAAATAAAAATAAATCTCTGATTATGCAACGCATTCGTTTTTTTCTCGAATAAATCATTGGATGCTTTTTGTCGTACGCTTCATTAGACTGTGTTTGTCTATGTCTGTGTTTGATTTTAGTATGTCTTTCGTGCAAGGTCTGCTACTTTAATTCAGTTTCAGTATAATTCAGTTCATTTCTTTCTATACATAAAGAATAAAATTCACTTAAATCATGAAATAAGAATGCTTGTAGAAATAATTTCTTATTCATTAATTGATTATTTTAAATGTTTCCCGAAATAAATTGTACTTGGAACCTTCATAAGAAAAGTAAAGTTCAGAGAAATTTGGTTAATTCGAACGTTTTTAATTCGAATTCGTCGGTAATTCGAATATTGTATCTGGCGCCTTGATTTTCCAGTTAAAAATCATCTATAATTCAAATTTATTGAAGTTAATTCGAAATTGAAAAAAAACCTACCTGTATGAAAATTGGATTTGTTTCTAAATTGTTTTTGCCACATAAATGCTTTCGTATCATATGTCTAACGTGTAAGTTTCATTTTTCGTGCAAAATGTTCAATCATAAAGACAATAAAAACTTTCACTTTTTAGAAAGTTTAAAGCACTGTTTATTTTGAAGTTTTATTGTACAATGGTTATATTTAACGTATTGAACATTGTTTATTTCACAATTGCTTATTTACTAACATCATTATTTTTAAAATTATTAAATTTTTTTAAAATTAAGAAAATTATTTAATTAAATTTAATCAAATTAATTAAATAATTTAATTTAAATAATTTTAAATTAAATAATTTAATTTAAATTAAATAATTTAAAATTATTAAAAATTTTGAAATTAAAAATTTATATCTATTTACTGAAAACAATTTCAGTTTATATAATCTGTATTTATTAAAACTGATAAAAATTAATCTTTATTTCCATTTTATAGCTTTGAAATTGTCGTTTTGACTTGCTATAGTCATTATTAAATCTAGTTTCTCTTAATTCGAATTTTTCTCTAAATCTAAGTTCTGTTTTTGTCCTTCCAGTTTCAGAACAGCGGAACTACACTGTAATATTTTTACTTTAACCCTAAAGTTTATAAATTATATTTTCACGCAAAGTTTTCTATCCATTATTAAAATTACAATAGAAATACTAATAGCATCAATTATATTATACATGATTTAAGTAATGAAATGTATTAGTATAATATTAAAACTTAAAATAAATTAGCAATCTCTTTGAAATAAAGAAAACCTTTTCTCTATGAATTTGATTTCAGTAAAAAAAATATTGATATTGGATTTAATCTAAAATTGTAACATTTTCGAATGAATTTATAATATCATATATATGTTCATTAAAAACTTCACGGAACATTGATATTTTAAAAAGTATATTTGACTCAAATATGATCTCTATAATTTGCATAGTTTTCCTTTGTTTCCTGGTTTTCTTCTTATTCTTTCAACCCTCTAAATGGAGCAGCGTTTTCAAAATTGGCTCAATACTTTATAACATTAATAAGTGAACTGACAAAAGAAGCTGGAGAAACAAAAGAGAGGAACTTCATAAATTTGGTAACAGTTATTTAAATAGATAATTTTTCTTATAGTGTAAAATTCCTTTTAAATCTTTGTGATAAATGTGCCCAACCTTTGTCGTAGACACATGTGCGCTAAAATAATACATTTCATATTAATAATCTGATAAAAATAAATTTAATTAAATATAGTATTTAATAACAAATATTTATTAGTGTGTCAAACAGCAAATATTTTCTATTTGGTTTATTTTTTGATTTTTAATCCTGAGTTTTATTGTTTCTCAAACTCACTACCAGGTGTCGCCACTAGTAGAGAATGAATATTTATTTAAATTAACAATTACGTGATAATTAAGTTCTGAAGATTTTAAAATAGGATATTGTAATCAAGAATAGAAAAGTATACAAAATTTCAATCCTCTTACACATCAGGAAATGAATGAAAATACATTAAAAATTTCTATATTTTACAGTAATGAAACTAACAGAGGTAAAAAAAATATGTCTAATTATTAACAATGCCTTCTAATCCGTATTTTCTAGGTAATTCAAAAATCCTTTTGAATCTTTTGTTTGTTAAATTTGCTGAAGGACTGTTATAGACACAACATCTCTAAAAGGGCAAAATACCTAAAATTATCAAAACCAATTTACAGAGCCACAACAGACATTCCAGATTTAAGGTCTGAAACAGATAAATATAATCAACTAAATTGAAATATCCCATTAATTCAATAGAAAGGTACACTGAATTTTCAGTTCAACCACGTGCGTTTACTTAAAGTTTCAGATAATATAGATCATGCATTGTGCTAGAGCTTTAACAATCGTGTCTTCTGTCTTATTACCCTAATTGGAAGGAATTTAAGTTCTGCTACTTAGTTAAGCTACACGATTTTCAATACAAAAGGAATGTTTGTAGAGTTTGTAAGAAATTCTGTAGTTTGGATTTGTTCACAATATTCATTTAATTAAATTTTCGCTTTAGTCTGAATGCGTTGCTTTCGGAATACAATCAGTCTGGTTTGATTTTGCAGTGTTTTATTTTGTACGTGGACAAATTTTAACCTCTTAGAAAGGCTTGCAGTTTCATTATCAAAATGAATTTAAATTTCGTTGAATATTTTAGCGTCATATTAGTGTTATTGTCCTGCTTATTTATCAGTACAAGTTGAGTTTTTAAAATCCAATAATCTGTTTGAAAATATAAACATCAATTACTTTAATTAATGTATATAATTTCCTGGAATGCGAATTCCAGTTTCTAGGAATATGCCATATAACTTCTTTTTTTTTTATCTCAGACAGATTTAAGTTTAATCAGTGTTGATAGCAATGAATAATTTTACAGATTTCATTGTCTGAAACAATGTTTCTTATGATTTTAGAACATCAAATATCGGTTATAAAAATTGTAATATTATATTTAACTCTTGTTTACATGTATTTTGGATAATTTATTACTTCTTTTTGAATTCGTTATTATATAGTTGCTATTTTTGCTAATTTTGAAAAACGTATACGGCATTAAAATAACTTCTCGTGTGCCGATTAAAGCGGAAATTTTAATTA
Source organism: Araneus ventricosus (assembly GCA_013235015.1). NCBI lineage: Eukaryota > Metazoa > Arthropoda > Arachnida > Araneae > Araneidae > Araneus > Araneus ventricosus. The sequence goes on from BGPR01030077.1 coordinate 17,299, forward strand.
ATTTCATTCTAAAAAGAAAAATAGTTTAAGTCTATGCTTCTACGTGTTATGTTGTTCATTTTTTTCCGTTCACCAAATCAAATTCGTTTATTTTTTATTGTAAATATGTTGTGTTATTCTTTTATTGTTATTGTTGTTGTAAAAAAATATCAGTTGTTTTGTAGTTACGTATTTGGAGTCTAAATTAAATTGCACTATATTTTTTAAAATGTCTCCGACAACGAAAAGTTGAATCACGTTGATTAAACTCGCTACTCATAATGATTTCTTCAACAAAGGATTCAACAGATTCTCCTACCGCTAAGAGATTTGAGTTAATTATTTCCTTCTAGTCCGCAGCCACTTATTTTGTATATCTTAGTCGAAACCCGTCACTGTTTTCAGATTTCTAAAGAGAGAATGAAAACTTTTAAAAAAGCAATCAAAATTTAACACAATGTGGAATACAAAACCCTGTTTTCGGTAAGATGTTAAGCAACCAAACACAATGCATTTTGAATTGACGTAATCGATTCTTAATGTCCAGGAGCACTTATTTAAATAATTTTCTCGTAAACATTCAAATTCGCTTGCATTAAACATATCATTCAACTTTAAAAATGCATGAAAGAAGATATATGGACAGCACTAAGGGATGCTAATTTTTTTTGTTCAAGCCATTTAAACTACAAGAATTTATCTTCCTTCCGAAACGCAGAGCAATTTATCTAGAAGCCCACTTCAAAAGGAATTGCTTCTCTATTTAGTTCGAAAAAAGTCATGATCTGTAAAATTTACTTTCGAAACTAATTTCTTAAACTAGAAAAGATTTTACATATGCGAAGAGTTTCGAATGAAATTTTAATATGCTATTTCCAGGACAAAAATCATTTAATGTGATCCTATCGTGTTTTGTAATGTTATTTTCGATCAGCATAATATATTGTTTAGAATGAGTCTCTATCTTATCAACAACGAAATAATTCATTGTTATCTGAAATTACAACTAATCTTATTTTGTTTGCAACATAAGCATCGTAGTTTCATTTTGATTTCTGTGTACATTTATTTAACTTTGTTTGGTGTCTGTAAAGTCAAAATTTTATAAATGTAAGCATGTTTAATATTTATGCCTGACAAAAGCACGAGTTCAACTTATTTAATGTTATAACAGTGTATGATACCAGATAAGAGGCAACAGTCTGATGTTGAGCTGCTTTGAATTTGATTTAAAAAATGAGAGACGAGTACGAGTACGGTTGAACGATGTTACGATGTACGCAGATACGAAGTGTAATAGTTGTGTTTTAATGTTATAATAAATGTTTGTTTAGTATTAGACGAAGTATCATGAATGTCAATCGAGAAGTCAACATAATCGATTGCTTATTAACTTCCTGCTGTACTAGTATTTGGAAAGTTCGCATACTTGTGTGTTCTAGATAAGAATAAAATATTTGAATAATTTCAGAACTTAACAATCAGTTAATCGATTGATTTAATAAAATTTTGATTCTATATGGGTGGTGCCACCTGTTAGGGAATTTGAGGAAAATTGATTTAATTAATCAATAATATTTATAATATAATGAAATTAAAGAAAAGTAGAAAAAGAGTGACCCA